>CM038681.1:458037797-458186915 GCA_021605205.1 Aegilops longissima
GGGCCTCGAGGCTGCTCCCTCAAGAGCGCCACTGGGACTGGCCACCCTGGAGGCCCCTCGGCCTCCAGCAGCTCATGCCTCCCTGCTCCGCCACTCGAGGAAGAGCCGCCATGGCCGACTGGAAGGGCAGTCACCACCACCGGGTTCTCGCGAGACCCCATGAGGCCTGCGGGGCGAAGCCCTCATTCGTCGAAGCTGGGCATCTGCTTCACAAAGTCACCCCTGCTTGAGCAAAAGTACAGCAAAGCACCCCCTTGCCGGATGCTGCCAGGTGGGGTCCCCGACCAAGACCAAGAGCACCTTCTCTCGCTTCAGCGCCAAGTCCTCCTCACGGAGCCTCATGCGGTCTTCACGCCCAGCCAAGGCCCACATCCGCGGGAATGGCGCTGGAGAGGGGCAATGCGCACAACAGAACTCTTCACCACCTTGGGCGCCACACTCGAAAGCGCTCAGAACGCGGGCGACGCCAGACGAAGGCGAAGCTGGGGGCTCGTGAGCGCCTCGCCCCCTCACCAGGGACAGCGGGTGATGTTGGCTCGATAAAGAGGGGCTGGGCACCCACGCCCACGTGCAGCCACCGCCACGGAACACAAAGCGCTGGGCGGAGGAAGGCTGAAGTCGATCCTCAAGCCGCTGTTTCAGATGCAGCAATGAAGCTCACACACCCCGAACATGGGGTGGGGTCAACAAGACGCAGAGAGAAGTGGCGCAGCAAGGCAACTGAGGGAAGGATGCCCATCATCGCCTCGCAAACAAAGGCAAAAACCGCAAGAAGAGTGATGGATTCCGGACCCAAGTGCATCATATGGATCTGATAGTGGGAGAGCACAGCATTGAAGAAATCGGAGAAGGGGGGAACCAGCCCCGCCCACAGGGCGTCGGCAAAATACTGGACCTCAGTGATTATGCTGTCGATGGCGAAGTGCGATGCGGGCCAGGCCGTCGTCCGCCCGCATTCGTTGAAGATGGTGGCCAAAGCCGAGCTGACCTTGCCCAAGCCCTCTCGATTGAGTATGATTGACCGATCAACGGCGGGGGCCGCTGACGACGGCGAGCGAGGCGGAGGCATGGGTTTCTTCCCTCTTCCCTTCTTCGTCGGAGCCATGGCAACGGAAGGGGGGGGGGAAGGTTTGAGATTGGATTGGGAGCAGAAGCTGGAGTTCGAGATGAGGAAGAGTGGGGGACGGTCGAGCAGCAAAAAGGGGAGCGGCTGTGTGCGGCTACGAGTCCGCCTAGCATGGCAGAAAATAAGGAGGCGTGGGGGAATAGTGCCGCCCACGTCCAATCAACCGCCACGCGGCGCCCAAGGCCGCAGGCTGTTAGGGGCCAGCGATTGCCAGACTTGCCCTTCGCCTCTCTGCTCGGCCAAGTCCGGGCACGCCTTGGGCCCGGGGGCTACTGTCGGTGTTCTGGGAACGGGGGTCCCCAGACTTGCCTCCCTGCGGCCTGCGGCGTGGCTCAAAGGGGGGCCCATCACGGCCCATCTTCATCAACACAAGCTCAAGACCCTCGCGAGGGGCCAAGCCTCGCGGGGCGGACGACAGGGAGCTTCCTCAGGCACGGCCTCGTCAGGCTGGCTCGCGAGGAGGCGGAGAGATCAAGGCAGGGTACCTCACGAGGTGCCCATGACGCAAGCCATGACGACCAAGGGCGCCAGGCGGGCGCCAGCCCATGCAGTGTCCTCCTTTCCTCTTTGGTGCAAAGGGAGCAAGCGCAGGCGAGAGCATCAAGCAATGTGTCCATTTCGTTGCAACAAGACCAAGACCAGTCTAACGGCAGAAGGAAGTCATTGTGGAGCCCAAGCGGCACCACCAGAGCCTTTGACAGGCGAGGACCAACTTTAGTCAGGATAAGTGTACCGGATGTTCCCCTTCAAAATGGCCAATTGTTGGCGCCCTTCCCGCTCAACATTTGGGAAGAGGCCGAGGGCCTTTGCATATAAATAGGACTAGCCACCCACAAGGTAGGGGGTCTGGATAAGTAGCCAGAGGCAATCTGGAATCAGAGAGAGAGAGAAGGCGACTGAACTCCTCCTAGCAGTTCATCGCCCCGGCCAAGAACAGACCCTCGCGAGGCTGTTCTTCCTTGTATTGTTCATCACCATCAGTCCAAGAGGCAATCCACCACACCACAAACTAGAGTAGGGTATTACACCACAACGGTGGCCCGAACTAGTATAAACCTTGTGTCTCATGTGCTGTTCCTTTCGTAGTTTAGATCCTAGTGAGGCGGCGGGGTGCAGGTAGGTAGGGGCGAGATTCCGCGCGCACCCCAGTGTTCGAACCTCAAGGGTCTGCCGGAACCCGAAATCTGACACCTGGGGTCGGAACGACCTGCCCAGCGTCCGGTAGCCGGTGCGTATGTCTGCGTCCAAGTATCCGGCCGCCCGAAGATTTGTGATGTGCTTCTCCTCGAGGGTAGAAGCTACCCACTTGCCTCCTGCTTCGTACATGTCTAGCTATGCGGAGGAGACTTGGGCTTGGGCGCTGGAGCTCGAGGGGGCAAGAATGGGTAGAGAGGGAAGAAGGCGTGGGTAAAAATGAGGAAATCTTATCCCTTTATAGAGGCGACGAAAGCGGTGCACCTCCCCGTTTGCCCATTGGGAATCGCTTGCTTCCCAAGCGCCACGATTGATAATGTGGTGGGATTACCCATACCCGTATTGATGAGAATCCCGTAATAAGGGCGCACGATCTCTACTTTGACAAGACGTGTCAAGGAAACCGCCTCGCAATATGCGTTGTGGCTGGTTGTGGAAAGAACGGTTCGAATAATGACCCGACCGTAATGACACGTCGCGTTGCCTAAAAAACGTTGTCAGCAGATTGCATTTGTGAAACATAATTCTCTCTACGGTGGCTTGCGAATATCATCTTGTGGATCCGGACACGGTTTAAGTGTTCAACAATTACCTTGGAGTATTCGGAGGAGGAACCCGCCCTGCAATGCCGAAGACAAGACCACGCGCCGGACTCATCGTCATTGAAGCCTGGTTCAGGGGCTACTGAGGGAGTCCTGGATTAGGGGGTATCCGGACAGCCGGACTGTGTACAACGTACGGACTATTGAAGTGTGAAGATACAAGACTCAAGACTTCGGCCCGTGTCCGGATGGGACTTTCCTTGGTGTGGAAGGCAAGCTTGGCGATCCGGATATTATATTCCTTCCTTGTAACCGACTCCATGTAAACCCTAGCCCTCTCCGACGTCTATATAAACCGGAGAGGTTGGTCCTTAGAAGGCCGATCACAATTACAATCATACCATCATAGGCTAGCTCTTAGGGTTTAGCCTCTACGATCTCGTGGTAGATCTACTCTTGTACTACCCATATCATCAATATTAATCAAGCAAGAAGTAGGGTTTTACCTCCATCGAGAGGGCCTGAACTCAGGGTAAACATCGTGTCCCTTGCTTCCTATTACCATCAGCCTTGATGCACAGATCGGGACCCCTACTCGAGATCCGCCGGTTTTGACACCGCACAAGAGGGGAAAGGGAAGAGAGGAGGGGAGGGGAGGGACGGGTGGGGAAAAGGTGGTGGGTTGGTGCGGATTAGCGATGAGCGCCGAGTTAAAACGCGCTATCGCAGGAAGTAGCAGCAGCGCCGCTGGGCAACGGGCGCCATCGCTAACAGGGACCAAAAAGTGTGCCAATTTGAAATTTAGCGGCAGTGGCCTCAGAAAAAGCGCGCTACTACTACATCCATAGCAGTAGCGCGGCTCACGGCACCGCGCTGCTGCTAAATGGAGTTAGGTGGACACCGCAGGTCGATATTTGTAGCTGCGCGGTTTACACCGAGCGCGCTACTGCTAAAAACTTGTGAGTAGCGAGTTTCCCGCACACGCGCTACTACTAATTAGCAGCAGCGCTCCTTTTTGAGTCGCGCTGCTGCTAAGATTCTGTGTATAGGCTTTTCCCTAGTAGTGCCATCACGAACTCCGAAGTGGAGAGCAGCATGAATCATCGGCGCCGGAGGGCCGCTCTGCGTGACCCCGGTTTTACGAAAGAGGCATTCAATGCCTTCAGCTTGGCTGATGCGTACATCCGAGCTGCTCGGGATGGGCTTACCAGAGCCACATACCAGCATTTGAAATATGTTGTTTCAACTGTTTCAAGTCTCGAGGGCTACTGGTACATGATTACTAGATCTGTATATGTCCGACCCTGAGACAGCATATTCAGTATGCTTGCGAACTTGCCTCCATGTAATTCGGCGAGGAAAGGAACTAACAGATGTCTGCAGGTATGCTGACTGGCCGTCCCGAAGAGGAAATGTCTGGATCTCGGCGACCTGCTACAAGAACTGTCCCAAATGCACGAGCGAGCTCGGCAACGAATGCAGAGTGTTGCCAAGGCTTTATGGCCATCCGCCTCCCCTCCAGGAAGTATGGAGGAGCTCGTGAAGCTATTCAAAGGAGCACGATGGTGTTTTCGGTTATGGAAGATATCGACCTGCCGAGAAGGTGCGAGAGAGGCCTGGGCCATGGTGAAAACATGGTATGCCAAGCTTGATCAGAATCATATGGCCCGGGTCAGACCTCTAGGGTCAGATGTAAAAGAAATTCCAGTTAGTTTGGTATATGACCAAGTAAAGATAGCCGCCAAATATTCCCAACAGGATTGTAAGCTAGACAGCCTGTTAGACGACATAGAGGAAGAAGTTTTTGAGTCCAAGTGACTATGTACTTCCATTAACATATTTGTCCCTAGCCGGATTGTAAAACAATTGTCATGGCAGACCTTTTCGCTTCGACCTCTGGACCCAAAGGTGCGGAGTGTTTCCAAATACCGGAGCAGCAATATAGACCGGGATATGCGTGGAAACCAGGCGTAGGGGTCATAGTTGCTTGAACAAACAAGTTGTATCCGGCTAGCTATGTTATATTACATTGTGATTGTAAGAAACATCTTCCAGGGAGAATAGTTTCGTTAAGGGTTCCTTTCCCTGGGTGAACATGCGTTAGTGTGCATGCCCGAACTATGATTGAAAGAATCGCAGTATACGTAACATCTGGGGGTTCATAGTGTAATGAGTGTAAAACGTCTTTAGTCCGCCGACTGAATATTCCCTTAAGAATGCTAGCTTTCGGCTTCACCCAGTCTGAGGTACACGTCTGGATGACCCAGCTGTAACAATCGCAGAGGAGCTCCCTTTATGCCCTATCCGAACAAACGGGAACGTAGGGCATAAGCACAGGAGCCAGGCAACCCAGCTTGGCCAAAACTTAAGTCATAACGGTGCATATAATGGCGAAGACAAGGTACATATGAGGAAAAAACACATATGTGGTGAGCTTGATGCTCAAGAAGTAATAATAAGCTTCTGTAAAAGAAGCCCCTAGGTATTATTGGTGTGTACATTTAAGGATGTTTACGTCGTAGGTGTGCGGGCTAGCCGCACAAGAGCTATAGAGCTAAAAAAATTAAATAGAGAAAAAATGGAAACAAAGGGAGGAGAAGACGAACAAAGAGAGTCCACCTCTAGGAATAGAATCTTCGGAGTCTGGCGGCATTCCACGGGTTCGGCTCTAAGCGATTGTCCGATGCATCACGTGAGCGTACTCCTCCAAAGGAGAACTTCATCTATAATGAAGGGACCCTCCCACTTAGGCTTGAGTTTGTCCTTTTTATTTTCTGGCAAGCGTAGAATGAGTTCACCAACATTATAAGTCTTGTCCCTCACTTCTCTGCTTTGGTATCTGCGAGCTTTTGTTGATAGAATGCGGAACGGGCTTTTGCAACGTCGCGCTCCTCCTCCAGGGCATCTAAACTGTCTTGCCGATCAAGCTCGGCCTCTCTCTCTTCATACATGCGCACTCGAGGTGAGTCATGAATAGTGTCACAGGGCAAAACGGCCTCTGCGCCATACACCATGAAGAATGGTGTGTATCCGTAGTGCGATTGGGCGTGGTCCGCAGCCTCCAGAGTAAGGAGTCGAGCTCCTCTACCCAGTGCTTGTCTGATTCTTTCAAAGACCGCACTAGTCTGGGTTTAATGACGCTCATGATAAGACCATTGGCTCGTTCGACTTTACCGTTTGTTTGTGGGTGATAGACAGAGGCATAATCAAGCTTAATGCCCAGGTTAGCACACCAAGTTTTCACTTCATCGGCTGTAAAGTTGGAGCCATTATCGGTGATGATGCTCTGTGGGACACCATAACGGTGCACGACACCGGACATAAAGTCTATCACTGGTCCGGCTTCGGCCGTTTTAACTGGTTTGGCCTCTATCCATTTGGTGAATTTATCCACCATGACCAGTAGATATTTTTTCTTATGGCTTCCTCCTTTAAGGGGACCGACCATATCAAGTCCCCAGACCGCGAAAGGCTAGGTAATGGGGATTGTTTGAAGAGCGGTAGACGGCATATGGCTTTGATTGGCGAAAAGCTGGCATCCGATACAATGTTGGACAAGGTCATGTGCATCTGCTCGGGCCGTCGGCCAAAAGAAACCTGTACGGAAGGCCTTACTTACAAGTGCCCGAGCCACGGCGTGGTGACTGGCGAGACCAGCATGGATTTCGGCCAGGAGCTGCCATCCCTCCTCTTCGGAGATACATCTTTGAAGGACTCCGATAGCACTTTTCTTGTAGAGCTCTCCATCATGGACCTTATAGGCTTTCGAGCGCCGAACAATGCAGCGAGCCTCATTCTGGTCCTCGGGGAGATCTCGCCTATTAAGATAGGCCAAGAAGGGTTTGGTCCATGGGGCAATTACTGCCATTATTAGATGAGCCAATGGTGTGATTTCAGTGGTTGAGCCCCCGACGATATCGGTATTGTGTTCGGAATCTAGGGGTATGATCGGATCCGGACTAGTGTTGCCGCTCTCATCCTGCCACACCACGGACGGCTTAAAAGGCCTTTCTAGGAAGATGTTAGGCGGGACGAGGTCACGCTTGGCGCCTGTCGGTGTCAAAACCGGCGGATCTCGGGTAGGGGGTCCCGAACTGTGCGTCTAGGCGGATGGTAACAGGAGACAAGGGACACGATGTTTTTACCCAGGTTCGGGCCCTCTCGATGGAGGTAAAACCCTACTCCTGCTTGATTAATATTGATGATATGGGTAGTACAAGAGTGGATCTACCACGAGATCAGAGAGGCTAAACCCTAGAGGCTAGCCTATGGTATGATTGTTGTTCGTCCCACGGACTAAAACCCTCCGGTTTATATAGACACCGGATAGGGTTAGGGTTACACAGAGTCGGTTACAGCGGTAGGAGATCTACATATCCGATCGCCAAGCTTGCCTTCCACGCCAAGGGAAGTCCCATCCGGACACGGGACGAAGTCTTCAATCTTGTATCTTCATAGTCCAGGAGTCCGGCCAACGGTGATAGTTCGGCTATCCGGACACCCCCTAATCCAGGACTCCCTCAATAGCCCCCGAACCAGGCTTCAATGGCGATGAGTCCGCGCGAGATTGTCTTGACATTATGAGGCGGGTTCTTCTCCAAATTCCATATACTTGTTGAATAGTGTCCGGCTTCTGATAAATGCTGCGCTCCTTGCCTTCCACGCCCAATAATGGCCATCTTCCACGTGTTGAATGAATGTGAAAAGCCAGGGTATTTTTACACTTATCCCCCTAGCTGCGCAAATGAGTCGTCTATAAAAGGGACGAGGATCTAGATCCGAGTCACACCATCCTCCCTCTGCGAGCTTTCATCGGAGCGCCTCTAACAAAAATCCATTCCATCATGGACAGTCGACGCGGCTCCTCCTCTCGCGCTCCCAGCCCTCAGCCTGGAAATTGGGAGAGATGCTCAGTCCCGCATAGCGAGCTAGTGACACTCCAAACCAAGGGATTTCTTCCCCCAGCCTTCATGGTTCCGGTTCGAGCCGGACTCACCACCTATAAGGGTGGAAAGCAAGCGGAGAGTGTCCCCGATCCCTCCAAAGGAGAGCGGGTATGCTTTATCTCTTATCTAGTAAGAGGACTCGGGTTTCCAATTCATCCGCTTCTCCAGGGGCTCTTGGAGTTCTCGGCCTCGAGTTGCACCACCTTACGCCTGCCTCCATTTTGCACATCGCGGGCTTCGTGGCCCTTTGCGAACTGTTCTTGGGCGTCGAGGCTCATTTTGCACTGTGGAAGAGATTATTCTACCTTGTACCCCGTTCTCATGAGGAGTCAATATATCAAGTTGGCGGAGCCGAGCTGTGGCGCATCGCCGGGACCGGATATCTATCCGGAATCCCGAAGAAGGCGTCCGAAGACTCGCCTTCGGAATGGTTTTATATAGAAGACGTCCTGCGGCCGGATCCTGTTCGGATCGGTCTCCCGGAGTTCAGCAAGGGGTGCCTTCGAGGCAGGAGGCCGAGCCCGCGGCGGCTAGCCAACAAGGGGCAGCACGGCCCCGCAGGCTAAAAAGAAGTGCGGTCCGGATCGAAACGCCACCGCAACGGTATGGCGCGTCACCATATTCCCATGATTGATTCCTGGAAGGCGTACTAACACTGGTGCTCTTTTCAGGAAAAAGAGCGCTCGCCGGACTGTGTCCGGAGAGGTTGCCAATCGAGCCTCCGCCAGCCAGGCTCCCAAGCCGGGTCCAGAAGCGGAGGCGAGCACGAGGCGTGCGTCGGATGCTCCATCGACAGAGGATGCCGACAGATTGTCCGCCACCAACTCCGAGGTGGAGAGTGCCATGAATCACAGGCGCCGCCAGACAGTTCTTCGTGACGCATGTTTCTCCCAAGAGGCATTAAATGCCTTCAATTCAGGAGATGCACACCTCCGTGCCGCTCAAGATGGTCTAGCCAGAGCCACGGAGAAGTATGTAAAGGACATACAGGTGAGGAAATTTGACGGTTATATATGCCAGTAGCCCCCGAGACTTAAAATAGTTAGAATAACTGATTTAAGTATCATTTGTTATGCAGGATCTTACAAAAAAGAATACCCGACTATCCCAGGAGCTTGAAGAATGCAAGCCCCAACTTGAGGCCGCACTAGCCTCTATAGGGGGAGCCACAGAGACCCCCTCTGGTAATATATGCTTCAAAAGATAAGTAGTTTGTGAAGTGCGGCGTGTGTGTAAATCTGACAATAATATTGCAGATGGCTCGACTAGATCCGGACAAGCAACAGCTCTTGCGCGGTTGAAGGCGGCGAGAATGTGCTTACAAGGGTGAGGCAAGAGAAAAATAATCTCAAGATGCCAACACCCACCTGGGTGAGGAACTAAAGGATGTTCGTGCTCGGTATGCCGACTCCGTGAAGGAGAATCGGCGACTTAAATCGCGGCATTTATAGTAAGTCCTTGAGCGAACTTTGAAAAGAGTTCGGCGAGGAAGTCAACTAACCTGAGTTATGTACAGAGGTATGCTCACGGGTGCGTCCTGCGGAGGAAATGCCCGTTCTACGGGTGACCTTCTTCCCGAGCTATTGCAAGCTGCATCGAACGAAGTTCGGGCGGTGATGAGGCGGCGCCTGTGCCTTGTGGCCATCTATCTCCCCGCGAAGGCCTTGGAGAGCTTGTAGAGAAGCTTCAGGGAGCATGGCGGCGCTTCCGACTATGGAAGATATCGGCTGTCGTCAAAGGCGCCAGGGAGGCACAGGCCATGGTGAAGACGTGGTACACGGCGGACCCAAACCACATGGCGAGGTCGGACCTGTGGGGCCCGACGGAAGGAGATCCTGTGAGCTTAGTGTACGGCCAAGTAGAGTTGGCGCAAAGTATTCCCAGCAGGATCAGTAAACTAGACAGCCTATTAGATGGCATTGAAGAGGAATACAATCAGTCAATTTGACTATGTAATTTAAAATGACATGTAAAATGCCTTCTAGCCGGATTGTAGATCGTTTGTCGTAGCGGACCTTTTCGCTTCAACCTCGGGACCCAATAGTCCGGAGTGTGTCCGAATACCCTCGCGGTTATGTAAAAACCGGGGCATGCGTGGAGACCAGGCGTAGGGGTCATGAGTGCTTTATCAGACAAGTGCCAACTAGTTATGTTATATTACATGGTTAGTAAGAAACATCTTCCAGGGAGAATAGTTCCGTTTGGGGTTCCTTTCCCTGGGTGGCATGCCCTAAAGTGCATATCCGGACTGCGAAAAAAGCAGAAAAGCATCTGGGGGTAGATAAATGAAAAAAAATAAAAAATCGTCTTTTAGTTCACCGACCGAATATTCCCTTAAGAACGCTAGCTTTCGGCTTCACCCGGTCTCGAGGTACGTCCGGTGACCGGCGGTAACAATCACAGAGGTGCTCCTTTACCACCTAGCCGAACAAATCGGGAGCGTAGGGGTAAGCACAGAGCCAGGCAACCCAGCTTGGCCAAAACTTAAGTCATATCGATGCATATAATGGTGAATAAAAGGTACATGCGAAAGTGTGACACATGTGTGTCGGATCACGGGTTCCGGCAGACCCTTAAGGTTCAAACTCTGGGGTGCGCGCGGAGATCCAACCCTCCACCGTCTCGTACCTCGCCGAATCGTAGGGACCTAAACTACTAACAAGAACAACACAAGATACGCAAGATTTATACTAGTTCGGGCCACCGTTGTGGTGTAATACCCTACTCTAGTTTGTGGTGTGTGGATTGCCTCAGGGGCTGACAAAAGAAAGACAGAGGGAAGAACAGTCTCGCGAGGGTCTGTTCTTGGTGGGTGTGATGAACTGCTAAGTGGTGCCCCGTCGCTCTAGCTTGAGGAACGGGTTTCTCTCTCTCTCTCTCTCTGGATTCTGAATGCTCGATTCCCCTACTCTGAGTGTGGCTACCCCTATTTATAGGCGAAGGCCCTGGGCCTCTTCCCAAATATTGAGCGGGAAGGGCGCCAACAATTGGCCATTTTGAAGGGGAACAGCGGGTACACTTATCTGACTAAAGTTGGTCCTCGCTTTGCCAAAGGCTCTAGTGATGGCGCCTGCTTGGGCTCCACGATGATCGCATTCCAGCCGTTGGGGCTGGTCTTGGTCTTGTTGCACGAAGCGGATGCCTTTGTCTAATGCCCTTGCTGCGCTTGCCCTTTGCACCAAAGAGGAAAGGAGGGACGATCTGTGGCTGGCGCCCGATGGCGCCCTTGGTCGTTATGGCTTACGTCCACGGGCACCTCGCGAGGTACCCGCCTTGAGTTCTCCGCCTCCCCATGAGCCAGCCCTGACGAGGACGCTACTGAGGAAGCTCTTGGTCGTCCGCCCAGCGAGGCCAGCCCCTCGCGAGGTCTTGAGCTTGTGTTGATGAAGATGGGCGTCCAGGCCTCCTTTGAGCCACGCCGCGAGGCCGAGCGAGCAAGTGCTGGGACCCCGTTCCCGAGCGCCGACAATGTGTTGGGCATAAAGCCTGTATAAATAAGCTTCTGTTAAAGAAGCCCCCAGGTATAATGAGCGCGGATAGCGCGTCAAGTCTGTGCGAACAATGCGCAAACGAGCCTTTAACGGCTTCAGAAAAAAGGAGGAAGAAGGAGAGAAACAAAAGACAGCTTAAAGTATAAAATATAGACAGGGGAAGGAGACGAACTCAGAATCCGGCGCTAGGCGTAGAATCTTCGGAGACGGGCTGCGTTCCATGGGTTCGGCTCGAGTCGGTTATCCGATGCGTTTCACAGACGGTACGCTCTGCTGGTCAGGACTTGGTCGATGATGAAGGGACCCTCCCATTTGGGCTTGAGTTTGCCCTTTTTTTTGTCCAGCAGGCGTAGAACTAGTTCGCCAACATTGTAAGCTTTGGCCCGTACTTCCCTGCTTTGATATCTTCGAGCCTGCTGTTGATAGAATGCGGAACGAGCTTTTGCCACGTCGCGCTCCTCCTCCAAGGCGTCCAAACTGTCCTGCCGATCGAGCTCGACTTCTCTTTCTTCGTACATGCGCACGCGAGGTGAGTCATGAATTATGTCGCAGTGCAAAACAGCCTCTGCGCCGTATACCATAAAAAATGGTGTGAATCCGGTAGTGCGATTCAGTGTGGTCCGCAGCCCCCTGAGTACGGAGTCGAGCTCCTCTACCCAGTGCGTGTTAGATTCCTTGAGGGACCGCACTAGTCTGGGTTTAATGCCGCTCATGATTAGACCGTTTGCTCGCTCGACTTGACCGTTAGTTTGGGGGTGATAGACTGAAGCGTAGTCGAGCTTGATGCCCATGTTTTTGCACCAGAGTTTGACCTCGTCGGCCTTGAAGTTCGTGCCATTATCAGTGATGATGCTATGGGGGACGCCGTAACGGTGTACTACCCCTGATATGAAGTCTATCACCGGTCCGGATTCGTCCGTCTTTACAGGCTTGGCCTCTATCCATTTGGTGAATTTATCCACCATGACCAATAGGTATTTTTGCTTGTGGGTTCCTCCTTTAAGGGGTCCAACCATGTCAAGCCCCGGACATGAAGGGCCGGTGAGGTATAGTTTTGAGGCGGTGGGTGGCATGTGGCTTTGATTAGCAAAGAGCTGGCAACCGACGCATCATTGGACTAAGTCCTGAGCATCTGCCCAGGCCGTCGGCCAATATAAATCCTGTACGGAAGGCCTTGCCTACAAGGGCCCGGGCTGCGGCATGATGCCCATCGAGTCCGACATGAATTTCAGCCAGGAGATTCCGCCCTTCCTCTTCGGAGATACACCTTTGAAGGACTCCGGTTGTGCTTTTCTTATAAAGCTCTCCCTCATGGACCTTATAGGCTTTAGACCGCCGCACTATGCAGCGGGCCTCGTTTTGGTCCTCGGGAAGTTCCTGCCTAGTTAGGTAGGCTAGGAATGGTTCTGTCTGCGGGGCAATGACTGCCATTATTGCGTGGGCTGACGGTGTTATTTCGTTGGCGGAACCACCAACTATGTCGGAATGTTCGGTGTGGGGCAGTGTGGTTGGGTCCGGGTTGTTATTTCCGGACTCTCCCTTCCATAATACGGATGGCTTGAAAAGCCTCTCTAGGAAGATGTTAGGGGGGACGACATCGCGCTTTGCGCCAATGCGTGCCAACACGTCTGCTGCCAGATTGTTATCCCGGGCTATATGGTGAAATTCGAGCCCCTCAAACCGAGCTGACATTTTTAGGACGGCATTGCGATAAGCTGCCATTTTCGGATCCTTGGCATCAAAGTCCCCATTTATTTGGGATATCGCGAGGTTCGAATCCCCGCGCACCTCTAGGCGTTGAATGCCCATGGAGACTACCATCCGGAGACCATGTAGAAGGGCCTCGTATTCGGCTGCGTTGTTGGAGTCCGTGTACATTATTTGAAGTACGTATTGGACTGTATCTCCGGTTGGGGACGTCAGAACAACGCCAGCCCCCAGGTCAGCCAACATTTTGGAGCCGTCGAAGTGCATGATCCAGTTGGAATATGCGTCGTACTCTTTAGGGAGTTCGGCTTCAGTCCATCGGTGATGAAGTCATCCAAAACTTGCGACTTAATAGCTCGTCGTGGCTTGTAGGTTATGTCGAACGGGAGGAGCTCAATGGCCCATTTAGCAATCCGACCCGTTGCGTCGCGGTTGTTTATAATGTCATTAAGAGGTACTTCAGAGGCTACTGTTATTGAACACTCTTGGAAGTAGTGTCACAGCTTCCGGGATGCCATGAACACCGCGTATGCTATCTTTTGATAATGCGGGTACCATGACTTGCATGGAGTTAGGACAGTGGACACGTGGTAAACTGGTTTTTGGAGAGGGAAATTGTGTCCGTCTGTTTCTCGTTCGACAAAGAGCACAGCCCTTACAACTTGATGGGTTGCTGCAATGTATAATAGCATTGGTTCGCCCATGTTGGGCGCGGCCAGGACCGGATTTGTTGCCAATATGGCTTTGATTTCTTCGAGTCCGGCCGTGGCGGCATCCGTCCACTCGAAGTGTTCGATGTGCCGGAGGAGGCGGTAAAGGGGTAATGCCTTTTCTCCTAAGCGGGAGATAAAGCGGCTTAGAGCCGCCACGCATCCAGTCAATTTTTGTATTTGTTTGAGGTCTTTGGGGATATCCAATTGTGACAGACCTCGGATCTTGGCTAGGTTTGCTTCAATTCCTCTACCGGATACAATGAAGCCCAAGAGCTTTCCGGCTGATGCGCCAAAACGCATTTTCGGGTTGAGCTTGATGTCATATGTTGGAGATTATCGAATGTGAGCCTCAAGTAAATCGACTAGGGTTTCGACATGCTTGGATTTGACGACCACATCGTCTACTTATGCCTCCTTGTTTTGCCGATCTGGTTTGCGGACATGTACGAATCATGCGCCGATATGTTGCGCCGGCGTTTTTGAGCCCAAAGGGCATTGTGTTGAAGCGAGAATGGGCGTATGGAGTGATGAATGCCGTTGCGGCTTGGTCTGACTCTGCCATCTTAATTTGGTGGTAGCGGAGTATCGTCGAGGAAACACAATGAATCGTGTCCTGCGGTAGCGTCGATAATTTGATCGATGCGGGGGAGGGGGAAGGGATCCTTTGGGCAAGCCTTGTTAAGGTCCTTCAAATCGACACATAGGCGCCAGGATTTGTCCTTCTTTGGTACCATTACCGGGTTTGCTAGCCAGTCCGGATGTTTAATATCTCTGATGAATCCGGCCTCCAATAGTTTGGCTAGATCCTCTCCCATGGCCTGTCTCTTGGGTTCGGCAAACGCCGAAGAGCTTGTTTGATTGGCTTGAATCCTTTTAGGATATTTAGGCTGTGCTCAGCCAGCCGGCATGGGATTCCTAGCATGTCTGAAGGGTGCCAGGCAAAAATGTCCCAATTTTCGAGTAGGAATTCTCGTAGTGTGGCGTCCACATCAGGGTTTAATTGTGCCCCGATGGAGGCCGTTTTTGTAGGGTCCGTTGGATGGACTTGGAATTTGACTATTTAAATGCGCGGTTTAAAAGAGGTGGACTTGGATCTCTTATCGAGTATCACATCGTCCCTGTTCACCGTGGAGCGCAGTGCAGTGAGTTCCTCTGCCGCTAGGGCTTCGGATAGTGCCTCAAGGGCAAGTGCGGCTGTTTTATTTTTGGCGCGGAGCGCTATGTCCGGGCCACTAGCGCGAGTGATAATTCCATTTGGTCCGGGCATTTTGACCTTCATGTACCCGTAATGGGGTATAGCTTGAAAAATTGTGAATGCCTCTCGCCCTAATAGAGTGTGGTATCCGCTGCTGAACGGGGCCACTTGGAATGTGACCTCCTCGGACCTATAATTGTCCGGCGTGCCGAACACCACATCCAGTGTAATCTTTCCTGTACAGCATGCTTCCCGACTGGGGATTATTCCTCTAAAGGTTGTGCTGCTTTGCTCAATGCGGCTCCAGTATATTTCCATTTTTCGAAGGGTTTCCTCGTAGATGAGGTTTAATCCGCTGCCGCCGTCCATGAGTACCTTGGTAAGGCGAAAGCAAATCCACTATCGGATGAGGACCAATGCGGTGGTGCTCGGGCTGTTCGAATTTAGGTTAAATCTTGGCGTTAAAGGTAATAGCCATGTCACTCCATGGATTTATTGTTGCTATCTGGTAAACTTGGCAAGGCTGCGGTGTTCGTTTCGCATATTATTTGATGCGGAAGTCTCAAAACGATTAATACCGTCTTGGTATTGCTGGGCTGGTGCTCGAGCTAAGAGCTCTTCGCCACTTTTGGCCACTGCCGTAGTATCCAACATGCTCTAATGCTATCGGTTGGAGTGGCGCCCTACGTACTCTGAATTTTGCAGGGTCCATTGAGCCATCCCTCGAAAGGTTCCATGCCCTTTGGGGGTTTTGCTTTTGGTATGTAACGGGTGCTGGTGATGATGCACCCTTTTATTTCGGACTAGGGTCGTATTCGGGGTCGGATTATCCCAAAATTTGATTTCGGTTTTCCAGGCGCTCTCCATCGCGCAGTACTTTCGTACTATGGGCGCCAAGTCAGCAAAGCGTGTAATTTCACGATGACTTATGGCATTTAGGATTCCCTTGTCCGTCCAATTGTTGCAGAAGAATGAGATTGCGTCCTCCTCACGGCAATCCTTTATCCTGTCCATAACCAGGAGGAATCTGGCCCAGTAATGATGTGCTATTTCACCGGGCTCTTGCCGGATTTGGGATAGATCGCTTATGTTTGGGTGGGCGGGTGTAATTAAATTCCAAACCCCGTCCGATCTAAGACTCAGGGGCCAAGAAGTTTCCGAACTTGGAAGTTTGGGTTCTTGGAGGTTGTCCAATGAATCTAGCCCGCTGCCTGACTTTAAGTTTAGGCCTTGAGTGGTGTCCTCCCCTCCGCGGGAATCTGGCATGGAGGGGTCAGGAATCCGGACATAGCTAGTCCTTAAGGTAGGAGAAGAGTCGCCGTATTGTTCCTCTACCACAGCAACGTGGTGGGTAGCACAGGAAGAGTTGATCTCTCGGATCGGTTTTAGGCCCAATCGATCGTGAGTCAGAAGCGACTCCCGAGGCGGCGCGCGATCCAAGAGGTCGTTTAAGGAAGAGAGCTCCATC
The DNA here is from genome assembly GCA_021605205.1 of Aegilops longissima. Classification (NCBI taxonomy): domain Eukaryota; kingdom Viridiplantae; phylum Streptophyta; class Magnoliopsida; order Poales; family Poaceae; genus Aegilops; species Aegilops longissima. The sequence goes on from CM038681.1 coordinate 458,054,180, forward strand.
GGATCTAACCGCTCGGCGAGTTCGAGTTAACATTAAGATTGCTTTCGATGACCCGAGAAGTCATCATCGGCGGCGGCGAACAGCGGTCATAAGAAAACCGCCTAGCGGAGAGTTTGGCGGTGGCCAAAGCTCCTTTAGCAACGGTGCCGTCTTTAAAGACGGGATGAGGCATCCTTCCTGACAGAGACGGCATAGAGGAACTCTCAATGAAAGCACCAATGTCGGTGTCAAAACCGGCGGATATCGGTTAGGGGGTCCCGAACTGTGCGACTAGGCGGATGGTAACAGGAGACAAGGGACACGATGTTTTTACCCAGGTTCGGGCCCTCTCGACGGAGGTAAAACCCTACTCATGCTTGATTAATATTGATGATATGGGTAGTACAAGAGTGGATCTACCACGAGATCAGAGAGGCTAAACCCTAGAGGCTAGCCTATGGTATGATTGTTGTTCATCCTACGGACTAAAACCCTCCGGTTTATAAAGACACCGGATAGGGTTAGGGTTACACAGAGTCGGTTATAATGGTAGGAGATCTACATATCCGTATCGCCAAGCTTGCCTTCCACGCCAAGGAAAGTCCCATCCGGACACAGGACGAAGTCTTCAATCTTGCATCTTCATAGTCCAGGAGTCCGGCCAACGGTGATAGTTCGGCTATCCGGACACCCCCTAATCCAGGACTCCCTCAGCGCCCATGCAAGCAAGGACATCTGCCGCTTGATTACTTTCTCGAGGCACATGATGAAACTCGAGTCCCTCGAACCGAGATGATATTTTGAGTATGGCGTTACGATAGGCTGCCATTTTCGGATCTTTGGCATCAAAGTCTCCATTTATTTGGGATATTGCGAGATTTGAATCTCCGCGCACCTCCAGGCATTGTATGCCCATGGAGGTAGCCATCCGAAGACCGTGCAATAAGGCCTCGTATTCGGCTGCATTGTTGGAGTCTGTGTATAATATTTGAAGTACGTATAGGACTATGTCTCCAGTGGGGGATGTTAAGACAACACCCACTCCTAAGTCGGCCAACATTTTAGAGCCATCGAAATGCATGACCCAGTTGGAGTATGTACCGTACTCTTTAAGGAGTTCGGCCTCTGTCCATTCGGCGACGAAGTCGGCCAATACCTGGAATTTAATGGCTCGGCGTGGCTTGTATGTTATGTCGAATGGCAGGAGCTCAATGGCCCACTTGGCAATCCGGCCTGTAGCATCGCGGTTGTTGATTATGTCATTGAGTGGTACTTCGGAAGCCACCGTGATCGAGCACTCTTGGAAGTAGTGTCGTAGCTTCTGGGATGCCATGAAGACCGCATATGCTATCTTTTGGTAATGAGGGTACCGGGATTTGCATGGTGTGAGGACAGTGGATACGTAGTATGCCGGTTTCTGAAGTGGGAATTTGTGTCCATCCTCCTCTCGCTCGACGACGAGCACCGCGCTCACCACCTGGTGAGTTGCCGAAATGTATAATAACATGGGTTCGCCGATGTTCGGCGCGGCCAGGATTGGATTGCTCGCTAAAAGAGCCTTTATTTCTTCAGTCCGACTGTTGCCGCATCCGTCCACTCGAAGTGGTCGGTGCGTCGGAGAAGGTGATAAAGTGGCAATGCTTTTTCTCCTAATCTGGAGATAAAGCGGCTTAAAGTTGACATGCATCCGACTAGTTTTTGGACCTATTTAAGGTCTGTTGGTATAGCCAATTGTGAAAAAGCTCAGATTTTGGCTGGATTTGCCTCAATTCCTCTATTGGAAACGATGAAGCCCAGCAGTTTTCCAGCGGGAGCACCGAAAACACACTTGTCCGGATTGAGCTTGATGTCATATGTATGGAGGTTGTCGAATGTGAGACGTAGGTCGTCTATTAGTGACTCGACATGCTTAGTCTTGATGACTACGTCGCCCACATATGCTTCAACTGTCTTGTCGATTTGTTTCTCCAGGCATGTTTGAATCATGCGTTGGTAGGTGGCACCGACGTTTTTGAGCCCGAAGGGCATAGTGTTGAAGCAGAAAGGCCCATATGGGGTAATGAATGCCGTTGCGGCTTGATCAGACTCCTTCATTTTGATTTGATGGAATCCGAAGTATGCATCGAGGAAACACAGTGAGTCGTGTCCTGCAGCAGCACCGATAATCTGATTGATGCGGGGGAGGGGGAAGGGATCCTTAGGGCAGGCCTTGTTGAGGTCTTTGAAATCGACGCACAGGCGCGAGGATTTATCCTTCTTTGGCACCATCACCAGGTTTGCTAGCTAGTCTGGGTGTTTTATTTCTTTGATGAATCCGGCCTCGATTAACTTGGCTAGCTCCTCCCCCATAGCTTTTTGTTTGGGTTCAGAAAAGCGCCGCAGTGTTTGCTTGACCGGCTTATATCCCTTCAATATATTGAGGCTGTGTTCGGCTAACCTGCGTGGGATTCCTGGCACATCAGAAGGGTGCCAGGCAAATATGTCCCAGTTCTCGCACAGGAACTCTCGTAGTGCGGCGTCAACCGTTGGGTCCAGTTGTGCCCCGATGGAAGCTGTTTTCTTGGGGTCCGTAGGGTGGACTTGAAATTTGACTATTTCGTCTGCTGGTTTAAAGGAGGTGGATTTGGGTCGCTTATCCAGGATTACGTCATCCCTATCCACCGTCGAGCATAGTGCGGTTAACTCTTCGGCCGCGAGGGCCTCGGACAGTGCCTCGAGGGCCAGGGATGCGGTTTTCTTTTCGGCACGGAGTGCTATGTCCGGATCACTGCTGAGAGTGATAATACCATTGGGCCCGGGCATCTTGAGCTTCATATACCCGTAATGCGGTATCGCTTGGAAGCGCATGAATGCGTCTCGCCCCAACAGGACGTGATATCCACTGTTGAAAGGGGCCACTTGGAAGGTTATCTCTTCAGACCGATAGTTCACCGGAATGCCGAATACCACGTCGAGTGTGATTTTCCCCACGCATCGCGCCTCCCGGCTGGGAAAGATTCGTTGGAAGGTCGTGCTAATTTGCTCGATGCGGCTCCTGTCTATTTCCATTTTATTGAGTGTGTCCTCATAGATGAGGTTTACTCCGTTGCCGCCATCCATGAGCGCTTTCGTGAGCCGAAAGGTGTCCACAATTGGATTGAGGACCGGGTGCCCGGACTGTCCTGAATTTTGGTTCGTCACTGGCATTGAAAGTTATGGCCGTGTCATTCCAGGGGTTTATTGCTGCGACTTGGAAGACTTCAGCGAGGTCACGGAGCACCCTCTTGCGCCGATTGTTTGAAGCGGAAGTCTCGAAGACCGTCAATACTCTAAAGTCGTCGTTTTCCGGGGGGTGTTGCTCTGAGATGTTTTTGGTGAGGATATCCTCGCCGCTCTTGGCCACTTGCCAGAGTATCAAACATGCTCTAAGGCTGTGGGTTGGCATGGTATCTGCTACCTCTTGAGCACTGCGTTGGTTTTCCCTTGAAGAGGAAAGGGTGATGCAGTAAAGTAGCGTAAGTATTTTCCTCGGTTTTTGAGAACCAAGGTATCAATCCAGTAGGAGGCCACGCACGAGTCACTCGCACCTACACAAACAAATAAAAACCTCGCAACCAACGCAATAAAGGGGTTGCCAATCCCTTCACGGTCACTTACGAAAGTGAAATCTAATAGATATGATAAGATAATATTTTTGGTATTTTTATGATAAAGATGCAAAGTAAAATAAAAGGCAATAAAAATAGCTAAGTTTTGGAAGATTAATATGATAGAAAATAAACCCGAGGGCCATAGATTTCACTAGTGGCTTCTCTTGAGAGCATAAGTATTACGGTGGGTGAACAAATTACTGTTGAGCAATTGATAGAATTGAGCATAGTTATGAGAATATCTAGGTATGATCATGTATATAGGCATCGCGTCCGAGACAAGTAGACCGACTCCTGCCTGCATCTACTACTATTACTCCACACATCGACCGCTATCCAGCATGCATCTAGAGTATTAAGTTCATAAGAACAGAGTAATGCTTTAAGTAAGATGACATGATGTAGAGGGATAAACTCATGTAATATGAAATAAACCCCATCTTGTTATCCTAGATGGCAACAGTACAATACGTGCCTTGCTGCCCCTCATCCTTTGGGAAAGGACACATAAGATTGAACCCAAAGCTAAGCACTTCTCCCATTGCAAGAAAGATCAATCTAGTAGACCAAACCAAACTGATAATTCGAAGAGACTTGCAAAGATAACCAATCATACATAAAATAACTCAGAGAAGATTCAAATATTGTTCATAGATAAACTTGATCATAAACCCACAATTCATCGGTCTCAACAAACACACCGCAAAACAAGATTACATCGAATAGATCTCCACAAGAATCATGGAGAACTTTGTATTGAGATCCAAAGAGATAGAAGAAGCCATCTAGCTAATAACTATGGACCCGAAGGTCTGAGGTAAACTACTCACACATTATCGGAGAGGTTATGGTGTTGATGTAGAAGCCCTCCGTGATCAATGCCCCCTCCGGCGGAGCGCCGGAAAAGGCCCCAAGATGGGATCTCACGGGTACAGAAGGTTGCGGCGGTGGAATTAGGTTTTTGGCTCCGTATCTGGTAGTTTGGGGGTACATAGGTATATATAGGAGGAAGAAGTACGTCGGTGGAGCAACATGGGCCCCACGAGGGTGGCGGGCGCCCCCCCCTACCTCGTGCCCTCCTGGTTGCTTTCTTGATGTAAGGTCCAAGTCCTCTAGATCACGTTTGTTCCAAAAATCATGTTCCCGAAGGTTTCATTCCGTTTGGACTCCGTTTGATATTCCTTTTCTGCGAAACACTGAAATAGGCAAAAAAAACAACAATTCTGGGTTGGGCCTCCGGTTAATAGGTTAGTCCCAAAAATAATATAAAAGTGTAAAATAAAGCCCATTAACATCCAAAACAAAATATAATATAGCATGGAACAATAAAAAATTATAGATACGTTGGAGACGTATCAAGCATCCCCAAGCTTAATTCCTGCTCGTCCTCGAGTAGGTAAATGATAAAAACAGAATTTTTGATGTGGAATGCTTCTTAGCATAATTTTCAATGTAATTCTCTTAATTGTGGTATGAATATTCAGATCCGAAAGATTCAAGACAAAAGTTTAATATTGACATAAAAATAATAATACTTCAAGCATACTAACTAAGCAATTTTGTCTTCTCAAAATAACATGGCCAAAGGAAGTTATCCCTACAAAATCATATAGTCTGGCTATGCTCTATCTTCACCACACAAAGTATTTAAATCATGCACAACCCCGATGACAAGCCAAGCAATTGTTTCATACTTTTGATGTTCTCAAACTTTTTCAATCTTCACACAATACATGAGTGTGAGCCATGGATATAGCACTATATGTGGAATAGAAGGGTGGTTGTGGAGAAGACAAAAAGGGAGAAGATAGTCTCACATCAACTAGGCGTATCAATGGGCTATGGAGATGCCCATTAATAGATATCAATGTGAGTGAGTAGGGATTGCCATGCAACGGATGCACTATAGATATAAGTATATGAAAGCTCATCAAAAGAAACTAAGTGGGTGTGCATCCAACTCGCTTGCTCACGAACACCTAGGGCATTTTGAGGAAGCCCATCATTGGAATATACAAGCCAAGTTCTATAATGAAAAATTCCCACTAGTATATGAAAGTGATATCATAAGAGACTCTCTATCATGTAGATCATGGTGCTACTTTGAAGCACAAGTGTGGTAAAAGGATAGTAAGATTGTCCCTTCTCTCTTTTTCTCTCATTTTTTTTATTTGGGCCTTTTCTCTTTTTTTTATGGCCTCTTTTTTTCGTCTGGAGTCTGATCCCGACTTGTGGGGGAATCATAGTCTCCATCATCCTTTCCTCACTTGGGACAATGCTCTAAAAATGATGATCAACACACTTTTATTTACTTACAACTCAACAATTACAACTCAATACTTAGAACAAAATATGACTTTATGTGAATGCCTCCGGCGGTGTACCGGGATATGCAATGAATCAAGAGCGACATGTATGAAAGAATTACGAACGGTGGCTTTGCCACAAATACGATGTCAACTACATGATCATGCAAAGCAATATGACAATGATGGAGCGTGTCATAATAAACGAAACGGTGGTAAGTTGCATGGCAATATATCTCGGAATGGCTATGGAAATTCCATGATAGGTAGGTATGGAGGCTGTTTTGAGGAAGGTATATGGTCGGTATATGATACCGGCCTAAAGTGCACGGTATTAGAGAGGCTAGCAATGGTGGAAGGAAGGAAGTGCGTATAATCCATGGACTCAACATTAGTCATAAAGAACTCATATATTTATTGCAAAAATCTACAAGTTATCAAAGCAAAGTATTATGCGCATGCTCCTAGGGGGATAGATTGGTAGGAAAAAGACCATCGCTCATCCCCGACCGCCACTCATAAGGAAGACAATCAATAAATAAATCATGCTCCGACTTCATCACATAACGGTTCACCATACGTGCATGCTGCGGGAATCACAAACTTTAACACAAGTATTCCTTAAATCCACAACTACTCAACTAGCATGACTCTAATACCACCATCTTTATATCTCAAAACAATTATCAAGCATCAAACTTCTCATAGTATTCAACACACTCATAAGATAATTTTTACTAATCTTGGATGCCTATTACATTAGGACTAATTATCAATTTAAGAAAATTACCATGTTGTTTTGTAGGACTCTCAAAATAATATAAGTGAAGCATGATAGAACAATAGTTTCTATAAAACAAATCCACCACCGTGCTCTAAAAGATATAAGTGAAGCACTAGAGCAAAAACTATATAGCTCAAAAGATATAAGTGAAGCACATAGAGTATTCTAATAAATTCTGAATCATGTGTGTCTCTCTCAAAAGGTGTGTACAGTAAGGATGATTGTGGCAAACTAAAAAATAAAGACTCAAATAATACAAGACGCTCCAAGCAAAACACATATCATGTGGTGAATAAAAATATAGCTCCAAGTAAAGTTATCGATGGAGGTAGACGAAAGAGGGGATGCCTTCCGGGGCATCCCCAAGCTTTGGCTTTTTGGTGTCCTTAGATTATCTTCGGATGCCATGTGAATACCCAAGATTAGGCTCTTGCCATTCCTTGTTCCATAATCCATCAAATCTTTTACCCAAAACTTGAAAACTTCACAACACAAAACTTAACAAAAAATCTCGTGAGCTCCGTTAGCGAAAGAAAAAAAAACACCACTTCAAGGTACTGTAATGAACTAATTATTTATTTATATGGGTGCTAAACCTACTGTATTACAACTTCTCTATGGTTTATAAACTATTTTACTAGCCATAGATTCATCAAAATAAGCAAACAACACACGAAAAACAGAATCTGTCAAAAACAGAACAGTCTGTAGTAATCTGTAACTAACACAAACTTATGGAACTCCAAAAATTCAGAAAAAATAGGAAGACCTATACAATTTGTTTATTGATCAGCATCAATTGGAATCAATATTTTATCACGTTCTGGTGATTTTTAACAATTGTTTTAGTGAACAGAAAGTTTCTGGAAATTTCAGCAAGATCAAATAACTATCATCCAAGAAGATCCTATAGGTTTAACTTGGCACAAACACTAATTAAAACATAAAAACAAACCTAACCAGAGGTTAGATCAAATATTTATTCCTAAACAGAAGCAAAAAGCAAAAAAACTAAAAATAAAATTGGGTTGCCTCCCAACAAGCGTTGTCGTTTAACGCCCCTAGCTAGGCATAAAAGCAAGGATAGATCTAGGTATTGCCATCTTTGGTTTTAGGGAAGAAAAGGGCAAACTTGTTATCAATGGAATTAATCTTTCTATTTTGATAAAGCGTGTGGCTATCAATGGTATAAGAAAGATTTAGCACGTTGCGGAAATTTGCATCTAGGATAGTTTTTATCACTTTGATAGACTCGTTTTGGTAGGAGAGCAAAAGAGATGTGGATTCAACTTTCTCATTAATGGGGTGCACAAATATAGCTTTAATCTTTTCATAGGTATCTATGGGGTCCCCTTCAAGAAAACCCTCTTCAAAAATAGAATCTAAAACTCGTTTGAATGAAGTTGGCAACCCAACATAAAAGCTTTTTAGGTAAACCTCAATTTGATATTGGGGTACATAGCTAGCACGGATCCTTAACAGCCTATCCCAAGCATCTTTCAAAGATTCGTCGAGTAAATAACAAAAAGTTCTGGAATCATCTTCATCAAAATTATTAAGACTCTCATTGACAACTCCGGCAAGTTTTTCCATAGCCTTATTTATGAGTTTAGATAAAATAGAAGGATCGTCCAAGTTCGGGAGAGAACCCCCAACTCTTTTTGGTTCCGACATGGCGAAGGAAAGGCGAGCGAAAAGAGGCAAACGGAAAAGAGAGGGCGAATAAAACGAAAAGGGTGAAGTGGGGGAAAGGAAAACGAGAGGCAAATGGCAAATAATGTAATGCAGGAGACAAGAGTTTGTGATGGGTACTTGGTATGTTGACTTTTGCGTAGATTCCCCGGCAACGGCGCCAGAAATGGCTCGTTGACGAGAGAACAAATCTTGACTTGACTTGGCGTAGGCCTCCTCGGCAACGGCGCCAGAAATACTTCTTGCTACCTCTTGAGCACTGTGTTGGTTTTCCCTTGAAGAGGAAAGGGTGATGCAGTAAAGTAGCGTAAGTATTTCCCTCAGTTTTTGAGAACCAAGGTATCAATCTAGTAGGAGGCCACGCACGAGTCCCTTGCACCTACACAAACAAATAAAAACCTCGCAACCAACACAATAAAGGGGTTGTCAATCCCTTCACGGTCACTAACGAAAGTGAAATCTGATAGATATGATAAGATAATATTTTTGGTATTTTTATGATAAAGATGCAAAGTAAAATAAAAGGCAATAAAAATAGCCAAGTATTGGAAGATTAATATGATAGAAAATAGACCCGGGGGGCATAGGTTTCACTAGTGGCTTCTCTCGAGAGCATAAGTATACGGTGGGTGAACAAATTACTGTTGAGCAATTGATAGAATTGAGCATAGTTATGAGAATATCTAAGTATGATCATGTATATAGGCATCATGTCCGAGACAAGTAGACCGACTCCTGCCTGCATCTACTACTATTACTCCACACATCGACCGCTATCCAGCATGCATCTAGAGTATTAAGTTCATAAGAACAGAGTAATGCTTTAAGTAAGATGACATGATGTAGAGGGATAAACTCATGAAATATGAAATAAATCCCATCTTTTTATCCTCAATGGCAACAATAAAAAACGTGCCTTGCTGCCCCTACTGTCACTGGGAAAGGACGCCGCAAGATTGAACCCAAAGCTAAGCACTTCTCCCATTGCAAGAAAGATCAATCTAGTAGGCCAAACCAAACTGATAATTCGAAGAGACTTTCAAATATAACCAATCATACATAAAATAATTCAGAGAAGATTTAAATATTGTTCATAGATAAACTTGATCACAAACCCACAATTCATCGGTCTCAACAAACACACCGCAAAACAAGATTACATCGAATAGATCTCCACGAGAATCATGGAGAACTTTGTATTGAGATCCAAAGAGAGAGAAGAAGCCGTCTAGCTAATAACTATGGACTCACACATCATCGGAGTGGCTATGGTGTTGATGTAGAAGCCCTCCGTGATCAATGCCCCCTCCGGCGGAGCGCCAGAAAAGGCCCCAAGATGGGATCTCATGGGTACAGAAGGTTGCGGCGGTGGAATTAGGTTTTTGGCTCCGTATCTGGTAGTTTGGGGGTACGTAGGTATATATAGGTGGAAGAAGTATGTCGGTGGAGCAACATGGGCCCCACGAGGGTGGAGGGCGCGCCCAGGGGGGTAGGCGCGCCCCCTACCTCGTGCCCTCCTGGTTGCTTTCTTGACATAAGGTCCAAGTCCTGTAGATCACGTTTGTTCCAAAAATCATGTTCCCGAAGGTTTCATTCGGTTTGGACTCCGTTTGATATTCCTTTTCTGTGAAACACTGAAATAGGCAAAAAAAACAGCAATTCTGGGCTGGGCCTCCTGTTAATAGGTTAGTCCCAAAAATAATATAAAAGTGTAAAATAAAGCCCATTAACATCCAAAACAGAATATAATATAGCATGGAACAATAAAAAATTATAGATACGTTGGAGACGTATCAGTATCCGGTGTTGTATGTATTTTGCATGGTATCGAGCCTTCCCTCCAGAATAGTTCCGCATCCCGTAATGAGCTTAGTTTTCTTCACTATGGGGTCGGGTGCGCCACGAGGGTGCATCCTTTTAGTCCGCCAGAGGGGTTGAGTGAAGACTGGTGGTTCCCAACGAGTTGTCTGAGTTTTCCAGGCGCTTTCCATTGCACAGTACTTATGTACTATGGTCGCCAAGTCAGCGAAGTGTAATACGCGACGGCGGTTGATGGCGTTGAGGATTCCTTCGTCTGTGCAATTATCGCATAATACTGAAATTGCCTCCTCGTCGCTGCAATCTTTAATCTTGTCTTTGACAAGGAGGAATCTGGCCCAAAGGTGATGGACAGTTTCCTGAGACTGTTGTTGTGCGTACATGAGGTCGCATATATCCGGAGGGCCGGTATTTCTTGGCGAATATTGCTTCTGGTGGGTGGGTGGCTTTAACTCCGAACCCTGACCCGATGTAGAATCCGGAGTTTGAAAAACTTCCGAGTTTATTAGTCCAGGCTCCGGGATGTCAGATGATTTCCCAGGCTCGGCGCCCGGTTCGAAGTTCGGAGTGTCATCCCTCAAACGGGTGTCCGGCTCTTGGAGCTCAGAAATCCGGACATGGCTTGTCTTCAACATAGGGGAGGAGTTGTTGTTTTGTTCCTCTACGACCACTATCTAATGGGTGATCGGCGGAGATTTGATTTCTCTCTGATCGGGTTTAAGCCCAATCTAATCATAGTCTGTAGCGACTCCATGGTGGCGATGCGATCCAAAAGTTCGTTTAAAGACGACAACTCCGCAGGATCCATCGGTTTGGAGTATTCGGAGTCCACACAGAGACGATTTTCGACGACCTGAGAAGTCATCGTTGGCTTAGCGGCCGAACGGACGGCCATGGTAAAGCTGCCCAGCCGGAGGCTTTGGCCTGAGGCCAGGGCTCCTCCGGAGGTGATACCGTCCTTGATGACAAGGCGAGCCATCAACCCTGTCGTCGACGTCAAAGTGGAACTCTCAATGAAAGCACCAATGTCGGTGTCGAAACCGGCGGATCTCGGGTAGGGGGTCCCGAACTATGAGTCTAAGGTTGATGGTAACAGGAGACGGGGGACACGATGTTTGCCCAGGTTAGGGCCCTCTTGATGGAGGTAATACCCTACTTCCTGCTTGATTGATCTTGATGAATATGAGAATTACAAGATTTGTTCTACCACGAGATCGTAATGGCTAAACCCTAGATGTCTAGCCTGTATGATTATGATTGCCTCTACGGACTAAACCCTCCGGTTTATATAGACACCGGAGGGGCCTAGGGTTGTACAAACTCAGTTTACAGAGGAAGGAATCTACATATACGAATGCCAAGCTTGCCATCCACGCAAAGGAGAGTCCCATCCGGACACGGGAAGAAATCTTCTGTCTTGTATCTTCATAGCCCATCAGTCCGGCCAATGTCATATAGGCCGAACACCCGAGGACCCCTTAATCTAGGACTCCTTCAGTGACCCATTGATCTATAAAAGGAGGCCCATGGCAACCGTATAAAGGGTTAGAAGGTTGGATAACTCACGCACCCATACGCGCGTAGTCACTGCTGCCCCAAGGCAACCCCTGTCGGGCAAGTGTACTACGCTCCACCACCACCTTTTCCACCATCAATCCACCAAAGCAGGAATAGGGTTTTATGCCTCACGGCGGCCCGAACCTGGGTAAAATTGCTTGTGTGATCCCTGCTGCGCTGCCTCATGCTCGTCTGCTCTTTGTGCAACGCGTCGCCCCCCTGCCGAACCAGCAAGGGGCCTCCTGGTCCCATAGGTAGCCGTGGTTTCCTGTGATATCTACCTCTCTATATATAGGGGGAAGGGAGGAGGAGGAGGAGGCGCCTTAGATCCAATCTAGGAGTGGCGGCCAAGGCAGATGGGATCTCCCCTAGGGTGACTTGCCCCCCAAGCTAGGAGGTGGGAAGCCCTAGGGGGTTCCCCCAACCCTCCTGGTTACGTGAGAGGGGGTGAGGGGGGCGCTCAGCCCCTTAGTGGGCTGATTTGCCCCCTCCCCTTGGCCCATGGGGCTCCCAACACTTGCCGGGGCCCCCCCGAAACCCCTTTCGGTGACGCTGGTCATCACCCGGTACCCCCGGAACAATTCCGGACTCCAATACCCTTCTTCCAATATATCGATCTTCACCTCCGGACTATTCCAGAGTTCCTCATCACATCTAGGATCTCATCCGGGACTCCGAAAAACCTTCGGTAACCACCATAATGACTCAATTATACTTATATCGTCACCAAACGTTAAGTGTGTAGACCATGTGGGTTCGAGAACTATGCAGACATGACCGAGACACCTCTACGGTCAATAACCAATAGCGGGACCTGGATGCCCATATTGGTTCCTACATATTCTACGAAGATCTTATCGGTTGAACCTCAATGTCAAGGATTCAGCTAATACCGTATGTAGTTCCCTTTGTCTATCGGTATGTTACTTGCCAGAGATTCGATCGTCGGTATCTTCATACCTAGTTCAACCTCATTACCAGCAAGTCTCTTTACTCGTTTCGTAATACAAGATCTCGTGACTAACTCATTGGTCACACTGCTTGCAAGCTCATTGTGATGTTGTATTACTGAGTGGGCCCTGAGATACCTCTCCGTCATACGGAGTGACCAATCCCAGTCTTGATCCATGCCAACTCAATAGACACCCTCGAAGATACCTGTAGAGCACCTTTATAGTCACCCAATTATGTTGCGAATTTTGGTACACACAAGGTACTCCTCCGGTGTCAGCGAGTTGCATGATCTCATGGTCATAGGAACATATACTTGACATTCAGAAAATGATAGCAATAAACTTGACATGATCATATGCTATGTTCATAGTTTGGGTCTTGTCCATCACATAATTCTCCTAATGATGTGATCCCATTACCAAATGACAACTCATTGATACGTCTCCAACGTATCTATAATTTTTTATTGCTCCATGCTAGATTATCTACTGTTTTGGACTATTTTGGGCTTTATTTTCCACTTTTATATTACTTTTGGGACTAACCTATTAACCGGAGGCCCAGCCCAGAATTGCTGTGTTTTGCCTATTTCAGCGTTTCGAAGAAAAAGAATATCAAACGGATTCCAAAAGACCTGAAACTCCACGGAACCTGTTTTTTGACCAGAAGAAGCCCATAGAGTACAGGAAGCTCACCAAGGGAGTCCCGGGCTGCCCACGAGGGTGGGGGCGTGCCCACCCCACGGGCGCGCCCCTACCTCGTGGCCAGCCGGAAGCCCACCGACGTCCTCCTGCACCCATATATACTCGCACCCTAAAACTTCCGAGCGGAGATTAGATCAGAAGTTCCGCCGCCGCAAGCCTCTGTAGCCACGAGAAATCAATCTAGGCCCTCTCTGGCACCCTGCCGAAGGGGGCCATCATCACCGGTGGCCATGGAGGAGTATCCCGGAGGGGCCATCATCATCATGAAGGCCAAGGACCAGAGGGTGGAGGCCATGGAGGAGGAAGCACAAGGGGGAGAACCTCTCCTCCTCTCTCTTGGTGGCACCGGAGTGCCATCGGGAGGGGAATCATCGCCACGGTGATCGTCTTCATCAACATCACCATCATCACCACCATCCCCATGTCTTTTACGCGGTCCACTCTCCCGCACCCCGCTGTAATCCCTACTTGAACATGGTGCTTTATGCCACATATTATGATCCAATGATGTGTTGCCATCCTATGATGTTTTGAGTAGATATCTTTTGTCTTTGGGTTGATTGATGATCTAGATTGGTATGAGTTGTATGTTTTACTTTGGTGCTGTCCTATGGTTCCCTCCGTGTCGCGCAAGCGTGAGGGATTCCCGTTGTAGGGTGTTGCAATACGTTCATGATTCGCTTATAGTGGGTTGGTGAGTGACTGAAACACAAACCCGAGTAAGAGGGATTGTTGCATATGGGAATAAAGAGGACTTGATGCTTTAATGCTATGGTTGAGTTTTACCTTAATGATCTTTAGTAGTTGCGGATGCTTGCTAGAGTTCCAATCATAAGTGCATATGATCCAAGTAGAGAAAGTATGTTAGCTTATGCCTCTCCGTCATATGAAACTGCAATAGTGATTACCGGTCTTGTTAACAATTGCCTAGGACAATTCCGCACACCGATCCACCATTATTCCACACTCGCTATTTATATTATTTGGTAATATATTCTAAATTTATGATAACAGCACCTACTTTTATGTTTTAGCTCTCCGACACCATGCAAAGTTATCCTCTTCATACCCACAACGTAGTTTTATTTCTCGTTTCTGGTTGGAAGTAAACATACGGTTCACGTAGAGTCATATCAGTGGAAGATAGGGCTTGAGAGAATATTGATCTTACCTTTAGCTCCTTGTGGGTTCGACACTCCATACTTATCACTTCCACCTTTGGAAAGTGCTACGATGATTCCTTGCACTTGGGGATTATCAAGCTCTTTTCTTGCGCCGTTGCCGGCGAGCAATAGCGTGGGGTTGATATTCTTATGTGTGCTTGTTTGCTTCCTTCACTAAGTAGATTTTGTTTTTCCTTTTTGTTTCTGTTTAGTTGTGGGTGAAACATACAAAAAAAGTTAAAAATGAAAATACAAAAAAATTATTACTTGCCTCTCATGCCTAAAAAGTTATTCAAAAAGAGAAGTGATTGGAAGGTTTTGCATTGAAGAAGTGAGGGTCGACCTTGAGCACTTGTGCTCATGCTCACGGAAACAATGTAGAATTTTTCATGGAAGTTTCTCTGTAAATAATTATCCCCTTGTATATATTCGTTGTATTATAAAAATAATGTGCCAAGCTTTCGTTTTAGGATGGTTAGGTTGCTTGTTTACTATGTGCAGAACAAAAACAGAAACTTTGGCTGTAGTGCATGAATTTAGATTTTTAACTGGAAAGTCAAATGGTTCTGATTCTTTTTGCACATTACTTCTGTACAAATTTTTCAAATTTTAAAATTTATTTTCTAATTTTAGGAGTTACAGAAGTTTGTCAAACTTCCAGATTACTACAGACTGTTCTGTTTTTAACAGATTCTGTTTTGCGTGTGTTGTTTGCTTATTTCGATGAATCTATGGCTAGTATCGGGGGGTATGAACCATAGAGAAGTTGGAATACAGTAGGTTTAACACCAATATAAATAAAGAATGAGTTCATTACATTACCTAAAGGTAGTGATTTGCTTTATTACACTAACGGATCTCACAAGTTTTTGTTAAAGTTTTGTGTGGATGAAGTGTCCGAAGGTCGAGGAGCTATCAATATGAGAAGAATAAAGAGAGGCAAGATTTCAAGCTTGGGGATTCCCAAGGCACCCCAAGTAAATATTTCAAAGGATACTCAAGCATCTAAGCTTGGGGATGCCCCGGTTGGCATCCCATCTTTCTTCTTCAGCAAATATCGGTATACCTCGGTTTTTGTTTTGTTCACATGATTTGTGTCCTTCGTCTTTTTCCTTTTCTTAAAGAACCATTCTAGCATGAGATAGACCTTAATTGATTTATAGAATACTTAATGTGCTTCACTTAAATCTTTTAAGTATGATCTTATAGAATTGCTCTTTGTGCTTCACTTAAATCTTTTGAGTATGGTTTTATAGAATGCTTCATGTGCTTCACTTATACATTTTGAGCTTGGATATTGGTTAGTCTATATTAATTGTAGAATTCTCCATGAACTTCACTTATATATTTTGGAGTATGAATAATACTATAATTTAAAGTGGGTTTGGAAGAGTGTCAACTTTAGGAATTAGTGGTCCCACTATTTTGGAGGATGTTGAATCTTAGTGTGATATTTATGAAAGTGGATTTGGAAGAGTGTCAACTTTAGCTAGTAATGATTCCACTATTTCGGAAGAGGTTCCAATTGAGTATGAGAACAAAGTTGCTATCCATGATGCTACTGAAAATTATTATGATGGAGGAATACATGCTTGTAGGAGTTGCAACAATATCAAGTTTCCTCCCTATGTGCTTAAAGTTTTAAAGTTATACTTGTTTTGCTTTCCTATGCTAGTTGATTCTTGTTCCCATAAGTTGTGTGCTCACAAAATCCCTATGAATAGGAAGTTGGTTAGAATCAAATGTGCTAGTCATATTCTTCAAGATGCTCTCTTTGTGTTTCAATTCTTACCTTATATGTGAGCATCATTGAAATCATCATGCCTAGCTAAAAGGCATTAAAGAAAAGCGCTTGTTGGGAGACAACCCAATATTTACCCTTACTGTTTTTGTGTGTTTACATGATTAAGCTACTGTAGTAATCATGCTTTATAGCTTTTCTGTCAATAAAGTGCCAAGTAGGACCTTTGGGAAGACTTGGGTGAAAGTTAATGTGATCTTGCTGTAAAAAACAGAAACTTTGCGCTCATGAGAATAGATGTCATTTTTTACAGAAGAGTGCTTTTGAGTTGATTCTTTTTGAAGAAGATTAATAGACAAATTCCTCACGTCCACCAGTTTATTTCATAATTTTTGGAGTAGCAGAAGTATGGTTATTGTTCAGATCATTACAGACTGTTCTGTTTCTGACAGATTCTGTTTTCATTGCATAGTTTGCTTGTTTTCTAGTTTCTATGGCTTATATTACTCAATATAAGTTGTAGAAATGACATGGTACAGTAGGCATTGTGTGAGAACAATTATGAACCTTGTCTTTGACAGTACCAAAGTTAATGGTTTACTCTTTATCATACTAACCTATCTCACGAAGTTTGGTTAAGTTTTGTGTGATTGAAGTTTTCAAGCTTTGGGTGAGATATCGATATGAGGAGAATAAGGAGTGGAAAGACCCTAAGCTTGGGGATGCCCGGAAGGCATCTCCTCTTTCGTCTTCAAAACTATCGGTATACCTTACTCGGAGCTATATTTTTATTCGTCACATGATATGTGTTTTGCTTGGAGCGTCAATTTATTTTGCTAGTATTTTATTGCTTTTATGTAGAATAATGTTTTGCATATTTATTTTCAATAAAAATGTCAAGGATAGCCTTTTACCATGCTTATTTTGCAAGTATACATGTTGCTGTTTGAAAACAGAAAGTTTACCGCTGTTGCAAAAATTCCTTAGAAAGGCCAGAATGTGCTAAAATGTTGAAACCTTTTGCATAATAAGCTCTGATAAATTTACTACAGTGGGAATTTTCTTTCATAATTTTTGAAGTAAGGTAAGTATGATGAATCTTGCATTCTTTAAAGACTATACTGTTTTGGCAGATTGCTGTTATGGTTGCATTGTTTGCATATGTTTTCTTGTTTAATGATTCTATTTGAGGATAGGAGTGTTAAATATGCAGAGGAATTTAGTATGCAATGTTGAATAATAATTTTAGTAATTTGTTACAGTAGAAAATGATAAGGTTTTGCATTGGTTTATACTAACCTATCTCACGAGTTCTTGTTCAGTTTGGTGTGTATGAAGCTTTTGAGATTTAGGAAACCGACGTATAAAAGGAATTAAGGAGACACAAAAACTCAAGCTTGGGGATGCCCAAGGCACCCCAAGACATTATTTCAAGAAGTCTCAAGCATCTAAGCTTGGGGATGCCCCGGTAGGCATCCCACCTTTTCTCTTCAACAACTATCGGTTAGTATCGGTTGAACCTAAGTTTTGCTTCTTCACATGAGTTGTGCTACCCTTGCAATGTCATTTTATTTTGTTTTGCTTGTTGTTTGAATAAAATCATTGGATCTGAATTATTGAATTGAAAAAAATGGACCCTCCCATGGCTAGTTAATAATTTTACTACTCAGTGTTCTTCACTCGTATCTTTTGGAGTAGTTTGTCATTTGCTCACGTGCTTCATGTCTATCCTATGAGTAAATGGTTGAATGAATTGAATGTCATAAATCTGAATTTATATATGTTTCATATGCTTATAAAATGGTTAGTGATGACTTCACACATAGAAAGTATGAGGCATAAAAGTTGTTGAGAATTGGCAAACATAGTTTTGGTCATCGTTGCAATTAATAGGAAGTAATAAAGAAAGAGAGGCTCACATACAAATATATTATCTTGGACATCTTTTATGATTGTGAAGCACTCATTAAGTATGACATGCTAAAAGAGTTGACGTTGGACAAGGAAGACAACGTAATGGTTTATGTTTTCCGACATCTCAGTTAAAGTATATTGTCATTGACCTTCCAAACATGTTGAGCTTGCCTTTCCCCCTCATGCTAGCCAAAATTCTCAGCACCAAGTAGAGATACTACTTGTGCTTCCAAAATCCTTAAACCCAGTTTTGCCATGAGAGTCCACCATACCTACCTATGGATTGAGTAAGATCCTTCAAGTAAGTTGTCATCGGTGCAAGCAATAAAAATTGATCTCTAAATATGCATGACTTATCAATGCGGAGAAAATAAGCTTTGTACGAACTTGTTGTGGAAGTAATAAAAGCGACGGACTGCATAATAAAGGTCCACATACAAGGGGCAATATAAAGTGACGTTCTTTTGCATTAATATTTTGTGCATCAACCCTAAACGCGCATGACAACCTCTGCTTCCCTCTGCGAAGGGCCTATCTTTTACTTTATGTTTTTACTTTATGCTTGAGTCAAGGTGATCCTCAGCATTCCCTTTTTCATTTTATCCTTTGGCAAGCTCCTTGTGTTTGAAAGATCATGATATATATATATCCAATTGGATGTAAGTTAGCATGGGCTACTATTGCTGACATCACCTAAAGGTGAATACGTTGGGAGGAAACACAATAAGCCCCTATCTTTCTCAGTGTCCGGCTGAAACTCCATAACCACAAGTATTGCGTGAGTGTTAGCAATTGTAGAAGACTATATGATAGTTGAGTATGTGGACTTGCTAAAAAGCACTATTCTTGACTCTTTCTGATGTTATGATAAATTACAATTGCTTCAATGACTGAGATTATAGTTTGTTAGTTCTCAATGAAGTTTCAAAACCATGCTTGATATTGTGAATAGATTGTTACTTGATCATGAAAAGTTTTACGAGATGAGCTATAGTTATGATATGTAATGATGCTAGAAAAAGTGATTGGAATTATCATTGATCAAACTTAAGCACTTACTAGCATTCCACATCAAAAGTTATCTTTTTATCATTTACCTACTCGAGGACGAGCAGGAATTAAGCTTGGGGATGCCTGATACGTCTCCAACATATCTACAATTTTTGATTGCTCCATGCTAGATTATCTACTGTTTTGGACTATTTCGGGCTTTATTTTCCACTTTTATATTACTTTTGGGACTAACCTATTAACCGGAGGCCCAGCCCAGAATTGATGTTTTTTGCCTATTTCAGTGTTTCGAAGAAAAAGAATATCAAACGGAGTCCAAAAGACCTGAAACTCCACGGAACATGTTTTTGGACCAGAAGAAGCCCATAGAGTGCTGTGAAGCTCACTGGGAGTCGGGCTGCCCACGAGGTGGGGGCGCCACCCCCCGGGCGCGCCCTACCTCGTGGCCAGCCCGGAAGCCCACCGACGTCCTCCTTGCACCCATATATACTCTCGTACACTAAAACTTCCAAAACGGAGATTAGATCGGTAGTTCCGCCGCCGCAAGCCTCTATAGCCACGAGAAATCAATCTAGGCCCTCTATGGCACCCTGCCGGAGGGGGCCATCATCACCGGTGGCCATGGAGGAGTATCCCGGAGGGGCCATCATCATCATGAAGGCCAAGGACCAGAGGGTGGAGGCCATGGAGGAGGAAGCACAAGGGGGAGAACCTCTCCTCCTCTCTCTTGGTGGCACCGGAGTGCCATCGGGAGGGGAATCATCGCCACGGTGATCGTCTTCATCAACATCACCATCATCGCCACCATCCCCATGTCTTTTACGCGGTCCACTCTCCCGCACCCCGCTGTAATCCCTACTTGAACATGGTGCTTTATGCCACATATTATGATCCAATGATGTGTTGCCATCCTATGATGTTTTGAGTAGATATCTTTTGTCTTTGGGTTGATTGATGATCTAGATTGGTATGAGTTGTATGTTTTACTTTGGTGCTGTCCTATGGTTCTCTCCGTGTCGGCATAGCGTGAGGATTCCGTTGTAGGGTGTTGCAACACGTTCATGATTAAACTTATAGTGGGTTGGTGAGTGGTGAAACACAAACCCGAGTAAGAGGATTGTTGCATATGGGAATAAAGAGGATTTGATGCTTTAATGCTATGGTTGGGTTTTACCTTAATGATCTTTAGTAGTTGCGGATGCTTGCTAGAGTTCCAATCATAAGTGCATATGATCCAAGTAGAGAAAGTATGTTAGCTTATGCCTCTCCGTCATATGAAACTGCAATAGTGATTACCGGTCTTGTTAACAATTTCCTAGGACAATTCCGCACACCGATCCACCATTATTCCACACTCGCTATTTATATTATTTAGTAATATATTCTAACTTTATGATAACATCACCTACTTTTATGTTTTAGCTCTCCGACACCATGCAAAGTTATGCTCTTCATACCCACAACGTAGTTTTATTTCTCGTTTCTAGTTGGAAGTAAATGTTCGGTGCACGTAGAGTCGTATCAGTGGCAGATAGGGCTTGAGAGAATATTGATCTTACCTTTAGCTCCTTGTGGGTTCAACACTCCATACTTATCACTTCCACCTTTGGAAAGTGCTACGATGATTCCTTGCACTTGGGGATTATCACTCATGTCCATGACTAGGAAACCATAGCCATCTTTGGTCAACGAGCTAGTCCGGTAGAGGCTCACTTGGGACACATTATTGTCTATGTATCCACACATGTATTTGAGTTTCCGATCAATACAATTCTAGCATGGGTAGTAAACGATTATCATGAACAAGGAAATATGATAATAACTAATTTATTATTGCCTCTAGGTCATGTTTCCAACATTTTCACCCTCGTGCAGAGTTCTGTCAGGACTTTGAGCACGAGACTGAGCGG
The DNA here is from genome assembly GCA_021605205.1 of Aegilops longissima. Lineage (NCBI taxonomy): Eukaryota > Viridiplantae > Streptophyta > Magnoliopsida > Poales > Poaceae > Aegilops > Aegilops longissima. The sequence goes on from CM038681.1 coordinate 458,075,342, forward strand.
ACCGAACCAGGCCTGGAACCCACAAAGTCGCTCATCAAAGATGAAGCCGCAATGAACGTGATGCGACTTGAAGCTCGTCTTGACAGTGTCTTGGGGTACATTGCCTGACTGAAGGTTGCATTGTCTAAGATAGACCAAGAGTTGTGGACAGAAGATAGACTTTAGAATGACCTTGAGTCACTGATGGTTCGGCTCAATGAAATCCCTAGTCGAGTGCAGGCGTGGAAGAAATCAGCTGCTCATTGTGGAGCCAACGTGGCTCTTTCACTCGTCGGAGTCCATTGCAGGGATGCGAAGGATGAAAAACTGAAGGCTCTCCAGGTGGCAAACACGAAGAAACTACAGTTCCAATCTTTCATGGAGATCTTCATAGAAGCGGCAACTCGCATAGCTGATGGCATCGACTTGGACACCTTCGTTGAGCCAGCGAGTCCTCCTCCTGCCGAGTGAAAAAACTTTAAGGATCCATATTTATTTGCCTCAGAATGTCAAATGGTCGTGTAACCATTATAGTCCTTCGGGCCTGACGCCCGAGTATTTTTGTTTGCGGTTCTGAGACTTGCCGGATTTATCTGAACTTGATGGTTTTATCTAAATATTGCTTTCTCGCTTCCATAATGTTCTGTGTGCTTGGATTTTTTGACTTAGGCGAAGCTGGTTCGCGGCTAAGCCCCCGAGTGGGAGGATTTCTCTCCACTTGGAGTAGTTTTGAAACAGGCGAATATGGTATCACGGCTAAGCCCCCGAGTGGGAGGATTGCTCTCCACTCGGAGTAGTTTTGAAACTTAGGCGAATACGGGATCGCGGCTAAGCCCCCGAGTGGGAGGATTGCTCCCCACTCAGGGTAGTTTTTAACTTAGGCGAATACAGGATCGCAGCTAAGCCCCGAGTGGGAGGATTGCTCTCCACTCGGAGTAGTTTTGAAACTTAGGCGAATACGGGATCACAGCTAAGCCCCCGATTGGGAGGATTGCTCTCCACTTGGAGTAGTTTTGAAACTTAGGAGAATACAAGATCGCAGCTAAGCCCCCGAGTGGGAGGATTGCTCTCCACTCGGAGTAGTTTTGTAAATTAGGCGAATACAGGATCGCGGCTAAGCCCCCGAGTGGGAGGATTGCTCTCCCCTCGGAGTAGTTTTGAAACTTAGGTGAATACGGGATTGCAGCTAAGCCCCCGAGTGGGAGGATTCCTCTCCACTCGGAGTAGTTTTGTAACTTAGGCGAATACAGGATCGCGACTAAGCCCCCGAGTGGGAGGATTGCTCTCCACTTGGAGTAGTTTTGAAACTTAGGCGAATATGGGATCGTAGCTAAGCCCCCGAGTGGGAGGATTGCTCTCCGCTCTGATTAGTTTTGTAACTTAGGCGAATACGGGATCGCAGCTAAGCCCCCGAGTGGGAGGATTGCTCTCCACTCGGAGTAGTTTTGTAACTTAGGCGAATACAGGATCGCGGCTAAGCCCCCGAGTGGGAGGATTGCTCTCCACTCGGAGTAGTTTTGAAACTTAGGCAAATACGGGATCACAGCTAAGCCCCTGAGATGGAGGATTGCTCTCCACTCGAAGTTGTTTTGTAACTTAGGTGAATACAGGATCGCGGCTAAGCCCCCGAGTGGGAGGATTGCTCTCCACTCGGAGTAGTTTTGAAACTTAGGCGAAACAGGTTCGCGGCTAAGCCCCCCGAGTGGGAGGATTGCTCTCCACTCGGGGTAGTTTTGAAACTTAGGCGAAATAGATTCGCGGCTAAGCCACCCACTAGGGGATTTGAACAGATATTTATGCGAGAACAAACATTAAGAGACTGCGGGAATCATGTCTTGATAAGTAATCTGAAAGTATTCTTATTACATCTCGACGATCTGAGTGTTAAGTATAAAATCGGCGGAGCAGATCTGCGTTCCAGGCCCGTGGCTCGTCAATCTTCTTTGCGAAGTTGTAGAGGTGGTAAGCTCCGTTTTTCAGCGCCTTGGTGACGAGGAAGGGGCCTTCCCACACGGGAGAAAGCTTGTGAGGCCGCTGTTGATCCACTCGGAGCACAAGGTCTCCTTCTTTAAATGCTCGGCCTTTGATGTTCCTAGCGTGGAACCGACGAAGATCTTGCTGATAAACAGTCGAGCGAATCAAAGCCATTTCTCGCTCTTCTTCCAGAAGTTCTACTGCATCTTGACGCGCTTGCTCTGCCTCAGCCTCCGAATAAAGTTCCACTCGAGGCGCATTGTGATACAAATCACTCGATAACACGGCTTCAGCCCCATAAACCATCAAGAAGGCTGTTCGGTTGGTGGATCGGTTGGGGTTGTCCTCAGTCCCCACAAGATAGATGGTAGCTCAGTCACCCAAGCCCCGGCTGCGTGCTCAAGGTCTCGCATGAGCCGAGATTTCAACCCTTGGAGGATCAGGCCATTTTCTCTCTCTGCTTGCCCATTGGACTACGGGTGCGCAACGGATGCGTAATCCACCCGAGTGCCCTAAGAAGTGCAGAACTCCCTAAATTCTGCCGAGTCAAAATTTGAGCCGTTGTCTGTGATGATGCTGTGTGGAACTCCATATCGGAATATCAACTCTTTTATGAAACTAATGGATGTGCTTGAGTCTAAGTTCTTCATAGGCTTTGCTTCAATCCATTTGGTGAACTTGTCGAGTGCTACAAGCAGATGAGTGAAGCCACTCCTGCCAGTCCTGAGAGGGCCAACCATATCCAAACCCCAGACGGCGAACAGCCAGACGAGTGGAATGGTTTTCAAGGCAGACACGGGCTTGTGGGACTTGTTTGCGTAAAATTGACAACCCTCGCACTTCTTGACAATTTCCTTTGCTGCTTCGTTGGCCCGCTGCCAGTAGAATCCTGCTCGGTATGCATTGGCCACGATCGTCCGAGAGGACGCATGGTGACCATAGGTCCCTGAGTGAATTTCATTCAAGATTAGTCGACCCTCTTCTGGAGAGATACATCGCTGAGCCACGCCAGTAACACTCTCTTGGTAGAGTTGTCCACCTATGACTGTGAAGACCTTGGACCTGCGAATGATCTGACGTGCTTCAACTTCATCCTCTGGAAGCTCCTGCATGAGCAGATATGCAATATATGGCACTATCCAGTCGGGGGTGATTACCAAAATCTCCATAATTAGGTCGACAACTGTCGGCACCTCGACTTCAGTCGGATTGGTAGAACTTATTGGCTGGGGAGGTTCCTTAGTAAAGGGATCTTCTTGTGCTGACGGGGTATGGAGATGCTCCAAGAACACATTACTAGGGATAGGCTTCCGAGTGGAACCTATTTTTGCCAGGTCATCAGCTGCTTGATTCTTGATTCGGGGTATGTGGTGGACCTCCAATCCTTCAAACTTCTTTTCCAGCTTCCTTACTACATTGCACTATCCGGTCATGGCAGGGTTCCTGACATCCCACTCCTTCATCACTTGATTAACTACCAAATCTGAGTTGTCGTAGACCATCAGGCGACGGAAGCCGAGTGAGATGGCCATACGCAATCCATAAAGACGTGCTTCGTACTCAGGTTCATTGTTGGAGGAATCAAAGTGAATCTAGAGGACATAACTGAGTTTGTCACCACTTGGGGACACCATGACCACTCCGGCACTAGAACCATTTAACATCTTAGATCCATCAAAGAACATGGTCCAGTGTTTCGAGTGAACTTGAGTCGGCTGTTGTTGCTCAATCTACTCGGCCAAGAAATCTACAATTGCTTGAGACTTGATCGCCTTCTTTGCTTGAAACTTGGTATCTAGAGGAAGAAGTTCAATTGCCCACTTAGCCACTCGACCGGTTGCATCTCGGTTGTTCAAGATTTCAGACAATGGAGCGTCACTGACGACTAAAACCGAGTGGTTTTGGAAGTAATGTGCAACTTTCTTCGTAGTCAAATAAATTCCATAGACAAGCTTCTGGTAATGTGGATACCTTTGCTTGGACGGAGTCAACACTTTAGAAATGTAATACACTGGGTGTTGAACTTTATAGGCCTTGCCTTCTTCTTCTCGCTCTACTGTGAGCACTATGCTGACAACCTGACCAGTGGCCGCAATATATAACAGCAGAGGCTCTTTGTTGACTGAAGCAGCAAGCACCATCTGGCTGGAAAGCAGGGCTTTGAGCTCTACAAACGCTGCTTTAGCTTCAGAAGTCCACTCGAATGTATTAGATTTTTTCATCAATCGGTAAAGAGGCAATGCCTTTTCACCGAGACGAGAAATGAATCGACTTAATGCAGCAAGACGACTCGTAAGCTTCTGAACGTCATGCACACGCACAGGGCGTTTCATTCAGAGAATTGCACCAATCTTTTCGGGATTTGCATCTATCCCTCGTTCGGAAATGAGAAAAACCGAGTAACTTTCCTCCATGAACTCCGAATGTGCACTTGGACGGATTCAGCTTGATGTCATATCTTCTCAGATTGGCAAAGGTTTCAGTGAGGTCAGACAGCAGGTCGGAACTCTTGCGTGACTTGACCATGATATCGTCCATATATGCCTCCACATTCTGACTGATCTGAGTGAGCACGCACTTCTGGATCATGCGCATGAATGTGGTGCCAGCATTCTTGAGACCGAAAGGCATGGTGACATAGCAAAAACACCTGAACAGGGTGATGAAGGCCGTTTTTATTTCATCGGGCCCATACAGTCGGATCTGATGGTACACGAAATATGCATACAAAAAAGATAGACGCTCACACCCCACAGTCGAGTCGACTATCTGATCGATGCGGGGGAGAGGGAAATGATCTTTTGGGCAGGCCCGATTGATATGCTTGAAATCAATACACATACGAAGTGATTTATCCTTCTTCGGGACCATGACGATGTTGGCAAGCCACTCGGAGTGGTATATCTCACGGATGAACTCAGCTGCCAGGAGCCGAGCCACCTCCTCGCCAATCGCCTTCCTCTTTTCCGCAGCGGACCAACGAAGATGCTCTTTGACAGGTTTTGCCTTTGAGTTGACACGCAAACGGTGCTCGGCCAGCCCTCGGGTACACCTGGCATGTCTGATGGTTTCCATGCAAAGATGCCCCAGTTCTCACGGAGGAACTGGATGAGCGCGACTTCCTATTTGCTGTCGAGTGTCGTTGAGATGTGGGTTGGAGCAGCAGTGGGGTCTTCCAGGTGAATTTGGACTGGCTTCGTCTCACCGACCGACTGAAATGCGGATTCTGAAGCAGGCTTCTTGGCTCGCAACAAATCACTCGGATCGGCATTTTTCTTGTATTCCTCTAGTTCCACCACCACCATTTGCTCATCAGCAATCTTGGAACCCTTCTGGAGGTACTCCTCTACTCTATGCCTATTCCCAGTGACTGTAATCACACCTTCCCGGGCATCTTCAACTTAAGATATACGTAATATGGACGGGCCATGAAACGAGCATACGCGGGCCTGCCTAGAATATCATGATAGGCACTGTGGAAATCTACTACCTCAAACGTCAACTTCTCCTTGCAGAAATTCTTGGAATCGCTGAAAACCACGTCAAGAGCAATCTGTCCGAGTGATTTTGCTTTCTTCCCTAGGATGACTCCATGGAACTGCATGTTGCTCTCACTGAGTTGGGACATCGTAATGCCCATCCCCTGGAGGGTCTCGGCATACAGACTGTTCAGACCACTGCCACCATCCATGAGAACTTTAGTTAGTCGGGTGCCCCCAACGACTGGGTCGACCACCAACGCTTGCCACCCGGGGGTAGAAACGTGCGCGGGGTGATCTGATTGGCCGAATGTAATAGGAGTTTTCGACCACTTCAGGTACGTCGTAGTTGCCGGAGCAACCATGTTCACTTCTCTGTTTATGACTTTCAGTCAACTTTTGCTCTCAGCATCAGCAAAAATCACCAAGGTAGCATTAACCTTCGGGTAACCGTCATCCTTTTCCTCATCATCATCCTTATCAGAGTCCTTCTCACTGGGCTGACCCTCTCGGAACTACTGAATCAGGAGTCTGCACTGTTGAGTGGTATGCTTGGGCAGAATCAAGTTACCCTCTTCATCCTTCTTCGTGTGAATGTGACACAGCAAATCTAGGACGTCCTGGCCGGACTGATCCTTCAACTTTTCGGGCACCCACGGCCCCTTGGGTTTTCCTTTAAACTTTCCTTGTGTGTTCACTACTGCTGCTTCAGCCTCCAGTGGCTTTGGCCGTACGTTTCTGTTTGCGACTGTGGTTTCCACCTTCGGTGTCCCGGTCGACTAGCTTCGCCTTGCCACTGCAGAGTCGGTCTTCCTCTTCACCATTCGCATACCGAGTGAATATCTCCATCATCTGATTCGGAGTCATATCCCGGGAGCGGCCGAATTTCAGTGTGAGCTCTCTGTACCATACGCCTTCCTTGAAAGCGCAGACGGCCTGGTGCTCTAGAACATTCTCCACCAGATGATGAAGTGTAGTCCACCGCTGGATGTAATCCCTCAAATTTTCATTCGGTTTCTGGACACAATGCTGCAACTCAGACAGCCCAGCAGGACGCTTGCATGTTCCTTCAAATGTCTTGATGAACACTCGGGCCAAATCTTCCCAATAGAAAATGCTTCCAGGAGCTAACTGATTCAACCAAGCTCTAGCTGAACCTTCAAGCATCAAGGGGAGGTGATTCATGGCTACATCGTTGCCTCCACCAATCTGCACCGCCACTCAGTAATCTTCCAACCATGTGTCTGGCTTCGACTCGCCAGTAAACTTGCTCACTCCCGCAGCCAATCTGAAGTTGGGCAGGATCTCAGCTGCTCGGATGGCTCTGCTAAAACATTCGGGCCCAGAGACGAACGCCTTGTTTCCATTCGGATGATCTTTGTCCAGTCCTTCTCTGTTAGCTCTGCCTTTGTCAACCAGACCCTACATGAGGACTGACCTAGCATCTAACCCAGGCTCTCTTGGGTCGACTGGAACTCTCCGCTCGTCACTGTACGGGCGCCTATCATCATACCACCGGGGCGCATACGAACCACCCCTCGGAGGGGGTGTAGGCACTCGATGGTGGTCATCACGGTGGTATCGAGGATCAAATTGCCCGCGGCCTCGACCAAGGTACTGGTCCTGGCAATAACCACGATCTTCATGCCGCAGAGGCGATTTTGGGCTGTGTGCCGACTGAACTATGTCAGACTGAACTATCATGGGAACGATTCCGAGAACAATAAGGGGTAGGGTAAAGGAGCATGATCTATCGAGATGCATATGTGTGACACGATGGTTTTAGCGAGTTCAGGCCTCTCGCAGTGGAGATATGGCCCTACATCTCGTGCTCCAGAGAGGCTTTGTTTTATCTGAATATGTATCCGGAGATTACAATGAGAGAGAGAGGATAATGGATCCCCATGTCTGAGCTTAGTCCTGAACTAGTGGTAAGGGAGAGAGAGAAGAATGAGAACCTGTCGAGCTATGCAGTGGGGGTGGCTTATATAGAGTGCGCCACCCCCTCACCTCTTGTGTTACAAATTAGAGCATCAATGCCATAATATGAGCCCACTATGAAACCTCCACTATGCGGATGACGTTTCAACTACCTTGCCGACTATTCGTCTTCGCACGCCCGAGTGAGTCATACAGCTGAGCGGTTGCCTACCGTTCGAGTGGATGGTACGTTGATCGTCCGAGTGGATAGTATGTCTGAATGAGATTTATCTGGACCCACCTGCTGTGTGGACCCCATGCTTTACGATATTTCGAACCTTCATGGGCCTACCTGTTATCTGTATCCCCAACATTAGCCCCCAAATCGGTTGAGATTTTGCAAAACGAGTTTGTGAAAGACACAATTTGGCCCGAGTGATTACGGAAATACTCGGCACCTGTCATTGTGCTTTCAGACAACCAAGGTTTGAACAAAATCTCAATGGATTCTGGCACTGTGCTTCCCGACTGATATGGGGTAAGTGCCCGTGAGGAGTAACTTTGTGACATTCGTTCATCTCTCGGAAGAGGTTAACTCGTGATCTGAGTATGGGTGTGTCATTAAATCTGCGCAACAAGATTGACGCATGGACTGCTCTCTCGGAGAGATGCCATTCTTATCCCGAGGAACGTCAATATGAGTCGGTTCGAGATCCAAACTTGTGAGTTTCATGCTTTGAGTCCTAGAAGAAGGCTCAAAACAGGTCCACGGAGGAGCGTTAAACTCACCTTATAGGATTTTTTTGGTAGTCGATGGGAGTCTTAGAACTTGTTTGTTTGTTGTTCATCACTCGGACCGGTTAGGCCATACCGAGTGGAGATTACTCAAGTGGGGGCACGCTGAGTGCACCCACTGGGTGTAGTCCCCGAGACCGGCGTCGACTGCGGGCAATCGGCGGGGGTATGAGAGAACTAAAAATCTTCTTAGCTTGTACTAATCAAACTTGCTCCTCTCCGACTCGGAGGTCGAGTAGTACTTGAGGATCTGGTATTGGTCAAGCTTGTTCTTCCTTGACTCGGTAGTCAGTTGGAGTCTATAGGGTTTGTTTTACTTGAATGTTGGTGTTGGACTTGACCGAGCAGAATGTTTCTTTCTGAGTTCTCTTCCAATGGGGGCACGCTGAGTGCACCCACTGGATGTAGATCCCGAGCCTCTATCGGACTAGATGAGTCTGGCACAGGGTTTAAGTCTCCTGGTAAACCTCCATGCAATCAGCACGGTAAATAAGCTCAGCATGGAGCTGAATCATTCGGACTGATCTTCGTGCACTTGGCACGGTAAATAAATTCAGCCTGGAACTCGGTCAAGTAGGCGAATCTTCGTGCACTCGACACGATGAATGAATTCGGCATCGAAACTGCCGATTGTAGAAAAAAGCTAGACACTCCAGGGAGTAATCATTCCAGTAATACTTCTTATATTGACCGTTAGCTTTTTCTCTTGCCAACTAGACAATCGGGTTGGGACCGGTTTGGAGACGAAGAGTGAGCGTTAGGTATTGAGCATATTTTTTTAAAAAAAGTAGAAAGCTGAGTGAGGAACATGCCGACTGACGGTGCTCCCATAGGTTTTGGTGCTAGAAGGAGGGCCAAGTGTATCCGTAGGGGAGCGCCGTTTTCACTCTTTTGCATGAAAGGGCTATTTGTCTAAGTGGACGAGCTTCCTGAATGATCAGGGCATGTTGACTGCAAGGAAGAACTTGGTGACACTCGTATGTCTCCCAGAGGAGATAAACTAGTGGTTTGATGTGGACGTGCCATGAAACCGGAGTGGCAAGGCTAGCGCGTGGACTGACTCTCCAGAGAGAGGCCACTCGTTATCCCGGGGAACACCAGCACATGCCATCTCCGAGTCAAAGTTTGTGAAACTGACGCCTTGGAGCCTAGAAGAAGGGCCAAGTATATCCATAGAGGAGCGTCATTTTCACCCTTTTGCAGCCCTGAAGATGACTTCAGGTAATTATTTGGGTGATCGTCCCAGTGGATAGTTGATCAAATGGGCGTAACCCTTGAGGGTGGCATATCCCTCGGCTGTGCGAAGCCCCCGAGTGATGCTCGAAAGAGGTAAACTCGCTACAGAGTGATATATGAGGTTTGATCATATGCGTAACGTAGTCGTTCCTGTGTTGGGGGTGTAGACATGTCCAACTGATGGTGAACGCAGGGCGGTCGAGGGGTGAGGATGTGTACAACCGAGTGGCGATGCGTGTGGCGGCCGAGGGGCGAGGATGTGTACAGCCGAGTGGCGACGTGTGTGGCGGCTGAGTGGTGAAGACGTGCACAACCGAGTCGCGACGCGCGAGGCGGCCGAGTGGTGAAGACATGCGCAGCCGAGTGGCGACGCGCGGGGTGGCCTAGTGGTGAAGACGTGCACAACCGAGTGGCGACGGGCGGGGTGGCCGAGTGGTGACGGCGTGCACATCCGAGTGGCGACGCGCGGGCTGGCCGAGTGGTGAAGACGTGTGTCAGGACCCCGATCCTAAGTCACACCGATCTAGCATGTAACACATCATATCACTTTGCGGCCTCACGCACGGTATTCCCACGGTGTCGCCTTACCATGGCCCGGGACCGTTTGCGTCTTTTGGCTCACGTATATGATAGTGTCGCTAGCATCCATATGACAAAGAACCCGGGCCGACATGGCTAGTCGTGAACCCAAAGCGGCGCTAACCTATGGGGACAGGCATACATGAATCACATCGAGCATGTCGGTCATCAACGTATGTATTCGGGCTGTAGCACTGGGCTAACAGGACTCCGGTATCCCGGGCTGTAGCAGGCTAGGCAGGACTCGAATACCACGCGTGACATTTCCCGAAGGACGGACATAGGAACGGAAGTGAGACACATGCCCGCCAGTCAAGTGTCCAAGCAGTAGTCTTTGGGCTAGCAGGACTCCGTGAACCGGGCAGAAGCGGACTACTATCGCTCGGAGGCACGAGACTACATTTCCCCATATGAGAGGCTGCCAAGGATAAACAACTAGTTTGTCGGATCCCACACATACCAAGCATTTCAAACATACACACAATATGCTTAATATGTGTAAATACGACGTGGCATCACAACATAACTCTACGACTCAGATATTATTCATTAGGCTCCGAGGAGCGAGATATTACAAACATGGGTCTCATGACCCAACACTCAGAGCATACAAGTCAAAGCACAAGCGGAAGAAACATGTCTGAGTACAGACAACTATAAATGAAAAAGGCTGAGAAGCGACTATCTACCGAGATCTGCCGAGGGCACAAGATCGTAGCTGAGGTAACAAGCTAAGCGTCAAGTCCACGTGGAACTACTAGCGAGACCGACGTCTCTCGCAAAACATAAATAAGCAAACGTGAGTACAATTGTACTCAGCAAGACTTACATCAGAACTATCTACATATGCATCATTATCAAAAGGGGGTGGTGGAGTTTGACTGCAGCAAGCCAGCTTTGACTCGGTGGCTATCCTGAACTACGATCGCAAGTAACTCTTTTGAGGTGGCGCACACGAGTCCACATATTCACCATATCAATACACCACTATGGACCCGCCCCGTCTCCCTCACGAGAACGCCATCCATAGCACTCACGCTTATCTTGCGCATTTTAGAGTATCCACTTTCACTTGTCTATGAACTGATATAGGCAACCCAGAAGTCCTTCTCCGTGGACACGGCTATTCGAATAGATCATATTAACCCTGCAGGGGTGTACTTCTTCACACGCTCTCACCACTTACCGCCGTTTACACGACATGTACTCGGCAACCTTCAAGCGGAAGCCCAACGTGGGTGTCGGCCACGGCCTACCTAAACACTCAAGTCCCTAGTCCAGGTTTATCGCCTATTCGGGTTCCATCCGCAGGAGTCCGCCGAGGTTTCCCATACAGCCCGAACGATGTGTGCGGGGTTCCCGAGATACCAAGCGGGCACTCGGTACATCGGGCCACGGTGCCTACCGCAACACAACCCACCCCTAAGGTCAGCGTTGCGTGCCCCAAAGATGCATGCTACAAACACGAAACTACTTGCAACTCCCGGATGAGGACAAGGGTGGTTAAGAAGCCGAGAGGGTCAATTAAGGATCCCAATGCGTGGTAGTAACTGTTTCATGGATCACAAACACAGAACTCAGTTCACGAGGGCGGCTGCAATGAGACAACCCACCATGTACTCCTACATGGCCTCTCACCGCTACCTTTACCAAATCGTGTTCACACACTTAGCTCACACACAGAGGACATGTTCATAACAATTCCAATTCATTCCCGATGAATCAGACCCGACTCAACTCTAAGCAGTAGCAGGCATGACAAACAAGCATAAATGAGTAGGCACAACATGGCTCAAACAATTCCTACTCATGCTAGTGGGTTTCATCTAATTCTTGTGGAATGACAGTCATGCAAAGGATCAAGGGTTCAGCTACGCAGCAAGTAACACATGAGTCGTTGTTGTCCTAATGCAGTAAAATAGAGCAGGAGCGAGAGAGTGGGATTATATCGGAATGAACAAGGGGGTTTTGCTTGCCTGGCACTTCTGAAGATAATATAGTTCTTCATCGGTGTCATCGAACTCATCGTCGGTACATCGCTCACCGAGAGGGACAATTACCGCAACAAGAGAGAACACAATCAATGCAATGCACATATATGATGCATGATCATGTTAAGGTACTGAATTCACCTAATGCAATAATAATCCAAGTTAGTTGAAGTGGAATTCAAACAAGGTTGAATTCCAACTCCAAATGCTATTTCATAAATTACCCTAATCATGATTCATCCTATTCAGAGAGGTTAACTTGTTCAAACATGCATGATCATGGCATAAACAGATTCTTCATATTTTTCTGATCATTTTTCATATATAAATTATTTCCATCCGAGTTACGGTTGAATTTATATGATTTTTAGAAGTTTGGGGTATTTTCTGGAATTTCCTGAATTAAAATAATTCCAGAAAACTGGTTATTGTGTCACCGACGTCGATGTGACGTCACGAGTCAACTGGGTCGCTGTCCAGGTCAACTCGACGCTGGGACCCACTGGTCGTGTCTAACTAACTAACCTAACTTAGTTAACACTAATCTAACTTGATTAGCAGGCGGGCCCGCATGTCGATGAGGGAGAGGGGAGATTAAACCGGCGGTGGGTCACGGGCGCCGGCGTTTAGCGCCGGGCGAGCCACGCGCGGCGCAAGTGCATTTCGCTGTTCCGCCACCAAAAGGGTCGGGAGGGTACCCACGGGAGCTGGGATGAGTGAGGCTCTTGGTGAAGTGGGTTGAGCTCGGGCGGTCGGAATCGACGCCGGGGCGGCGACCTATGCGGCCGCCGGAGTTCGCCGAGGTCGAACACAGTGCTAGGGAGCACGGCGAGGCGCTGGAGTGGTGTTTTGCGCCCGTGAGTGCGGTGAGGGCGGTGGTGAGCTCGGGAGCGAGCATGCTGTGTTGTGGCCACGGCTACGCCATGGCGGGCGGCGAGGTGTTTGGCCAAAGTTGGGGATCGGGCTAGAGAACGGGCGCGTCGACGGGAGAGGGGCGAGGCGCAGGAGCTCACCTGGCGGCGATGGGGCGCTTCGGCGAGGTCGGGGCGGCCCGAGCCAGCGAATTGTCGTCGGCAGCGACAGCGGGTCCAAGAGGGAAGAACGGCGGGCGGCGCCTCGGGGCTTCTCGGTCGCGTGTGATGGCGGGGAGGGCGAGGATGGAGTGGCGGAGCTGGTAGGCTAGTTGGGGAGCGAGGAGGCCTGTGGCGCGGTGATGGCGGCGGCGGCGGACGAAGCCCGCTTCGGTCGCGTCGTCGGAGAGAGAGCAGAGGAGGAGAAAGGTCCAGGAGAGAGAGAGGGGCAGGGGGTCCAGAGCGCGCCGAGGAGGGGCTGCGAGGCTCCTCGGTGAGGCAAAGCGAGCAGGAGGAGGCGTGGCGAGCTCGGGCACGCGGCGGCTCCTCTCTGCCTGCTGGCGAGAGGAAGCAGTGACTAGCCATGGGCCAAGATAAAGTGCCGGGCCGCCAGTGGGCTGGCTAAGCTGGGCATGACAATGTAAGCCTGTAATTCTTCCTCTCTCTTTATTTAAGTTTCATTTTCTATTTTGTTCTGTTTTGTTTTGGTTTAGTAAAATACTAAACCATTTAAATAAATCCTGAAAATAATTTGTGGGCATTAACTGAATTATTACAGAGGCCCTTAATTATTTTTAGAATTGTTGAGCATTTAAAAATATTAATAGTATTTAAATGCACCAATTCAAATACAATATGGTTTATTCAAAATCCAAAATGCCTTGGAAAAATATCCATCATCTCTGGATATGGTTTTCACCTTTTCCATTAATCATGAACATTTTGCAAACCACTTTGGGTTCTTGAAGATATTTTTGAAGTTGAACCTATTTGAATTGTTTTAGTGCTAGGGCTTGATCATCCCCATTTCAAATTTCATGGAAGTTAAACATGATGCATGGATGCAATGCTACTAGCTACAAACAAGCTCTAGGGTTGATCTGGGGCTGTGACAACTCACCCCCACTAAACAAGAATCTCGCCCCGAGATTCAAGACGTGAGGCAAGAGGAAAAAGGGGGGGTCACAAACTAACACAATCTTCATGATCCATTTGCCTTCTCGAAGATGTTGATTTACTCCATCATCTTGGTCTTGACGTCTTTGCTATCGAGATCTATACCCGACACGACAACAGAAAGAAGGGGGAAACCCTACATGATTCGATCTTCATGAAGATCAGGTAATCATGATCAACTCACGGACTGAGATGGTGTCACATCTCGAGTTGAGACACAAAATGCATCGAGAGGGATGGAAGAACAACAACGAGGTTTGAGTGGTGGCAACAATTCCACGCTTTAGGAAGATGGTGGATGGTGTCAAGGTGGTGAGGAAATATTTACCATGATCCCGTAACGGGGCACCTCGAGAAAGGTGACGCAAAAACTATTCCTTAAGTGGCAAAAGAATTACTTTTGATCCATAGATCATTGGAACTCTTTATACCAGCGTAAGGCAATCACAAGCGATCATGTGGTGGAATGCAAAGGAGTGGTACCCCCGGACTAGAATGGATGATGTGGACTACCTTGTTGAAGACAACGCAATGGATGATTTTGCTTATCATCGAGGGGGGAACCCATGGTAATTCCACATTGAAGATAAACCTGGACAAGAATTGCTAAGAAGGCAGTCTATAGCGAGGTAGCACAAGGACGGTGCAAGCTGGGAACGAAATGCAACTGTTGAATGTTCCAACCATCATATCTGCCGAGATTCAGATCTGGTTGGTGTTAGGATATTTCAGACTCATCATGTCCAAAAGGAAGGGTTGCAACACAATTGACGAGATGGCGTTGCGAGATTCTCGAATATGAACTACGATAGCAAGCTCCAAAACACGAGCTGGTTTAGCTACAAACAGTGAACACGTTGTCCTGGACAACATGGCCACGTAGTAGTCTTATAATAAAACACTACCGAGTTCAGTGGGAACCATCATCGAGGATAACGAAGTCCTATCATAAGTCATGACTAGTTGTTATGAAGGAACTCCTTCTCCTTGGACAAATCAATCGGTGGCTTGGTGTGCTAGGGATACATATGGGATGAAGATGATCAGTCTATCAAACCATAGAATACTTTGCACATGCATGACGGACTTGGGATGATTCCACAGAGGCAAAACAAACCTTTCTCAAGTTCATGGCGGCAACTTACATCAGATGCACATGAACTAGAGGAAGTCACTACTTTCATCCAAACATATGCTTCATGAACGAAACACGAAGAAATGCTTACACAAGTTCCCAACACTGGGTTGATGTTCAACATGACTCATGGGGGAGACAAAATGCTCTTGATGGGCTCAACACAACTCATCGGAATTTCCATATCATCGACTTCCACCATCATGTGAACACGGTGATAGCATTGGTCGGACCATAAGATATAATGGTGTATGCCCGAGGATCAACCACGAGTAAGACAACATTACGAATATCGTTGGTTCTGATTTGACTTGACAATGGCCCATACCCAAATCAAAAAAAAAATTGGTAGGATAATAGATCCAACAACTGATCACAGGGACCAATCGATGAAGATATTATCTTTCTTCAACACATACTACACAAAAATATCCCTTTGGATCGAACTGAGTTAGGCAAGCTTTTATCTTCCAACTCTCCAAGTTGTTGTCTAGCTTAACCGACTAGCTCAGGGGTATCCAACACAGATTCTTGGAGAAGGGGTGGTTCACAAGAAACCAACTTGATCACGAGCTCAACATAACAGTCAGGAACAACCGGTAACACTTCCAAGAAGATATTTGGAAAGTCACGAACCACCGGTATGTTACTAAGCTCGAGAACAATCTTTCTTTTCGGGGCAAGACGATATGATCAAATGAGTGAGGACTTGACACAATCCTAACTCATCAATCGAAGTGTGCACCAGAAGTAAGGACTAGGTAGCACGATCAATCTTAGGATGATGGTTTACTAACCAACACGCTAAGAATGAGAATATTGTCCATTCCCTACCAAGCAACAAGTTGCTCGGAGTATTGATTTCACACATCACAATTCACTCGTCGGCATTCCGGTTGCATCAACACGGAACCGAGGAATGAATAATGATAGCGAGAGTATCACTGCGTCAAGAATTCCTAGGAGGTGGTGCAATTCCCATGACACTCTTGACATAAAGATGGTAACACTCCAAGGTAGAACAGAACAAAAGCTGAATTGGCGTTTTGATCTGCGGGATACAACTACTTTGACCCAATCCTAGAAATGGATGAGTACTGGAGTTTGTTTCTCCTAGTCATTCCGGAATAGAATGGCTTGACGGGCCACAAGGATAAAAGGCATCGATAACACGATCGCACACATACTCTTGACTATCAATTGATAGACGAGAGTCAGAAGGCATCTAAGAGAACAACTCAAAGGAACATATAATTTTCTGAGTTGTGGATGCACAGATTAGTATGTCGAGCAAGCTCAACATTTCTTCCGGATAACCCATGCAGAAAGGTAGAATTGGCAGATTCACAATTATGAATGGAGAACTCCTCAAGAGCACTCTTATTGTGATCTTTTGGCTCGAAAGAACTTCTGCCATAAGCGGTTCATGGTATTTGGAAGAAGGAGAATACCACGGACTTCGAGGACTATCGCAAGGTTACCAATATCCTAAAGGCGCTAGCAAATACTAACAACATGAGGTAGGATGAATCTCGGGTTCAGCAACCCAGGAGTAGAATACCTGCTACTAAATGGCATCACGGGATGCTTTCGAAAATGATGGCCAGAATCATCACACTAGGGATACAAAAGCATTGCTAAATTGCTAGGTGACTTCCTAAACACCTAAGGTCATAATAATAGTTCCAACATATATGTCGAGGCAATGGAGTACCTCGACTGACTGGTTAGTGTGCTTAATCTGGCCTAAAAGGACATCAGGAACGGAAGAAGAGATTTGCAAATGCATCAGACTATTTAGAGACCTGGGATGACTCGGACAGCATAACGGCTGTAAACGCTCAAAATGATTTGAGACATCCTGCAAGAATGGTGGCATAACCACTCAACAACATCATAACAAGATTCTGAGATCAACAGTTATCACACAGGAATAGTAGGAACCGAACTGGGGATTAAAACCAACAATCTTATAGGTCTATGGATTAGTAACACGTCATCCTAATAGATAGATGAGAAGCCTAGTTCTTAAACCCCGTAGAAGAGAAGAGGATGACTCAGATCAGAAGGCTATGAGGTATAAGGAGTAAAAAGAGCCTTACGTTCCCCTCCACAATCAATTCCCTTACATAACTAAAGCATTTCTAGACACAACTTCGACCAGTTTGGCTTGGTAATCCTCTGCGATCAGGCTCGATACCAACGCTGTCGGGACCCGATCCTAAGTCACACCGATCTAGCATGTAACACATCATATCACTTTGCGGCCTCACGCACGGTATTCCACGGTGTCGCCTTACCATGGCCCGGACCGCTTGCGTCTTTTGGCTCACGATATGATAGTGTCGCTAGCATCCATATGACAAAGAACCGGGCCGACATGGCTAGTCGTGAACCCAAAGCGGCGCTAACCTATGGGGACAGGCATACATGAATCACATCGAGCATGTCGGTCATCAACGTATGTATTCGGGTTGTAGCACTGGCTAACAGACTCCGGTATCCCGGCTGTAGCAGAGCTAGGCAGGACTCGAATACCACCGCGTGACATTTCCCGAAGGGACGGACATAGGAACGAAGTGAGACACATGCCGCCCGATCAAGTGTCCAAGCGGTAGTCTTTGGGCTAGCAGGACTCCGTGAACCGGGCTGTAGCGGACTACTATCGCCGGAGGCACGAGACTACATTTCCCCATATGAGAGGCTGCCAAGGATAAACAACTAGTTTGTCGGATCCCACACATACCAAGCATTTCAAACATACACACAATATGCTTAATATGTGTAAATACGACGTGGCATCACAACATAACTCTACGACTCAGATATTATTCATTAGGCCCGAGGAGCGAGATATTACAAACATGGGTCTCATGACCCAACACTCGAAGCATACAAGTCAAAGCACAAGCGGAAGCTAAACATGTCCGAGTACAGACAACTATAAATGAAAAAGGCTGAGAAGCGACTATCTACCAGATCTGCCGAGGCACAAGATCGTAGCTGAGGTAACAAGCTAAGCGTCAAGTCCACGTGGAACTACTAGCGAGACCGCGTCTCTCGCAAAACATAAATAAGCAAACGTGAGTACAATTGTACTCAGCAAGACTTACATCGTAACTATCTACATATGCATCATTATCAAAAGGGGTGGTGGAGTTTGACCGCAGCAAGCCAGCTTTGACTCGGTGGCTATCCTGAACTACATTTCGCAAGTAACTCTTTTGAGGTGGCGCACGAGTCCACATATTCACCATATCAATACACCACTATGGACCCGCTCCCGCCTCCCACGAGAACGCCATCCATAGCACTCACGCTTATCTTGCGCATTTTAGAGTATCCACTTTCACTTGTCTATGAACTGATATAGGCAACCCGAAGTCCTTCTCCGTGGACACGGCTATTGAATAGATCATATTAAACCCTGCAGGGTGTACTTCTTCACACGCTCTCACCACTTACGCCGTTTACACGACATGTACTCGGCAACCTTCAAGCGGAAGCCCAACGTGGGTGTCGGCCACGGCCTACCTAAACACTCAAGTCCCTAGTCCAGGTTTATCGCCTATTCGGTTCCATCCGCAGGAGTCGGCCGAGGTTTCCCATACAGCCCGAACGATGTGTGCAGGGTTCCCGAGATACCAAACGGCACTCGGTACACGACCCACGGTGCCTACCGCAACACAACCCACCCCTAAGGTCAGCGTTGCGTGCGGCCCCTGACATGCTACAAACACGAAACTACTTGCAACTCCGGATGAGGACAAGGGTGGTTAAGAAGCCGAGAGGGTCAATTAAGGATCCCAATGCGTGGTAGTAACTGTTTCATGGATCACAAACACAGAACTCAGTTCACGAGGACGGCTGCAATGAGACAACCCACCATGTACTCCTACATGGCCTCTCACCGCTACCTTTACCAAATCGTGTTCACACACTTAGCTCACACACAATAGGACATGTTCATAACAATTCCAATTCATTCCCGATGAATCAGACCGACTAAACTCTAAGCGATAGCAGGCATGACAAACAAGCATAAATGAGTAGGCACAACATGGCTCAAACAATTCCTACTCATGCTAGTGGGTTTCATCTAATTCTTGTGGAATGACAGTCATGCAAAGGATCAAGGGGTTCAGCTACCGCAGCAAGTAACACATGAGTCGTTGTTGTCCTAATGCAGTAAAATAGAGCAGGAGCGAGAGAGTGGGATTATATCGGAATGAACAAGGGGGTTTTGCTTGCCTGGCACTTCTGAAGATAATATAGTTCTTCATCGGTGTCATCGAACTCATCGTCGGTACATCGTCTACCGAGAGGGGACAATTACCGGCAACAAGAGAGAACACAATCAATGCAATGCACATATATGATGCATGATCATGTTAAGGTACTGAATTCACCTAATGCAATAATAATCCAAGTTAGTTGAAGTGGAATTCAAACAAGGTTGAATTCCAACTCCAAATGCTATTTCATAAATTACCCTAATCATGATTCATCCTATTCAGAGAGGTTAACTTGTTCAAACATGCATGATCATGGCATAAACAGATTCTTCATATTTTTCTGATCATTTTTCATATATAAATTATTTCCATCCGAGTTACGGTTGAATTTATATGATTTTTAGAAGTTTGGGGTATTTTCTCGAATTTCCTGAATTAAAATAATTCCAGAAAACTGGTTATTGCGTCAGCCTGACGTCGATGTGACGTCAGCGAGTCAACTGGGTCGCTGTCCAGGTCAACTCTGACGCTGGGACCCACTGGTCAGTGTCTAACTAACTAACCTAACTTAGTTAACACTAATCTAACTTGATTAGCGGCGGGGCCCGCATGTCGATGAGGGAGAGGGGAGATTAAACCGCGGTGGGTCGTGGGCCGGCGTTTAGCCGCCCGGCGAAGCCAGCCTTGGCGGCGCAAGTGCATTTCGCTGTTCCGCCACCAAAAGGGTCGGGAGGGTACCTCCACGGGAGCTGAGGGATGAGTGAGGCTCTTGGTGAAGTGGGTTGAGCTCGGGGCGGTCGGAATCGACGCCGGCGGCGACCTATGCGGCCGCCGGAGTTCGGCCGAGGTCGAACACAGTGCTAGGGAGCACGGCGAGGCGCGCGGAGTGGCGTTTGGCGCCCGGTGAGTGCGGTGAGGGCGGTGGTGAGCTCGGGAGCGAGCATGCTTGTGGTTGTGGCACGGCTACGCCATGGCCGTGGCAAGCAGGTGTTTGGCCAAAGTTGGGGATCGGGCTAGAGAACGGGCGCGTCGACGGGGAGAGGGGCGAGGGGCGCAGGAGCTCACCGCGGCGACGATGGGGCGTTCGGCGAGGTCGGGGACGGCCCGGAGCCGACGCAGGTCGTCGACGGCAGCAGCGGGTCCGAAGAGGGGAAGAACGGCGGGGCGGCGCCTCGGGGCTTCTCCGGTCGCGTGTGATGGCGGGGAGGGCGAGGATGGAGTGGCGGAGCTGGTGGGCTAGTTGGGGGAGCGAGGGAGGCCCTGTGGCCGCGGTGATGGCGAGCGGCGGCGACGAGCTCCGCTCGGTCGCGTCGTGCGGAGAGAGAGCAGAGGAGGGAGAAAGGTCCAGGGAGAGAGGAGAGGGGCCAGGGGGTCCAGAGCGCGCCGAGGAGGGGCTGCGAGGCTCCTCGGTGAGGCAGGCGAGCAGGGAGGAGGCGTGGCGAGCTCGGGCACGCCGGCGCTCACCTCTCTGCCTGCCTGGCGAGAGGAAGCAGCTGACTAGCCATGGGCCAGTACAGTGCCGGGCCGCCAGGTGGGCTGGCTAACTGGGCCGCGACAGGTAAGCCAGGTAATTCTTCCTCTCTCTTTATTTAAGTTTCTGTTTTCTATTTTGTTCTGTTTTGTTTTGGTTTAGTAAAATACTAAACCATTTAAATAAATCCTGAAAATAATTTGTGGGCATTAACTGAATTATTACAGAGGCCCTTAATTATTTTCAGAATTGTCGGAGCATTTAAAAATATTAATAGTATTTAAATGCACCAATTCAAATACAATATGGTTTATTCAAAAATCCAAAAATGCCTTGGAAAAAATATCCATCATCTCTGGATATGGTTTTCACCTTTTTCCATTAATCATGAACATTTTTGCAAACCACTTTGGGTTCTTGAAGATATTTTTGAAGTTGAACCTATTTGAATTGTTTTAGTGCTAGGGCTTGATCATCCCCATTTCAAATTTCATGGAAGTTAAACATGATGCATGGATGCAATGCTACTAGCTACAAACAAGCTCTAGGGTTGATCTGGGGCTGTGACAACTCACCCCCACCAAACAAGAATCTCGCCCCGAGATTCAAGACGTGAGGCAAGAGGAAAAAGGGGGGGTCACAAACTAACACAATCTTCATGATCCATTTGCCTTCTCGAAGATGTTGATTTACTCCATCATCTTGGTCTTGACGTCTTTGCTATCGAGATCTATACCCGACACGACAACAGAAAGAAGGGGGAAACCCTACATGATTCGATCTTCATGAAGATCAGGTAATCATGATCAACTCACGGACTGAGATGGTGTCACATCTCGAGTTGAGACACAAAATGCATCGAGAGGGATGGAAGAACAACAACGAGGTTTGAGTGGTGGCAACAATTCCACGCTTTAGGAAGATGGTGGATGGTGTCAAGGTGGTGAGGAAATATTTACCATGATCCCGTAACGGGGCACCTCGAGAAAGGTGACGCAAAAAACTATTCCCTTAAGTGGCAAAAAGAATTACTTTTGATCCATAGATCATTGGAACTCTTTATACCAGCGTAAAGGCAATCAAGCGATCATGTGGTGGAATGCAAAGGAGTGGTACCCCCGGACTAGAATGGATGATGTGGACTACCTTGTTGAAGACAACGCAATGGATGATTTTGCTTATCATCGAGGGGGGGAACCCATGGTAATTCCACATTGAAGATAAACCTGGACAAGAATTGCTAAGAAGACAGTCTATAGCGAGGTAGCACAAGGACGGTGCAAGCTGGGAACGAAATGCAACTGTTGGAATGTTCCAACCATCATATCTGCCTGAGATTCAGATCTGGTTGGTGTTAGGATATTTCAGACTCATCATGTCCAAAAGGAAGGGTTGCAACACAATTCGACGAGATGGCGTTGCGAGATTCTCGGAATATGAACTACGATAGCAAGCTCCAAAACACGAGCTGGTTTAGCTACAAACAGGTGAACACGTTGTCCCAGACAACATGGCCACGTAGTAGTCTTATAATAAAACACTACCGAGTTCAGGTGGGAACCATCATCGAGGATAACGAAGTCCTATCATAAGTCATGACTAGTTGTTATGAAGGAACTCCTTCTCCTTGGACAAATCAATCAGTGGCTTGGTGTGCTAGGGATACATATGGGATGAAGATGATCAGTCTATCAAACCATAGAATACTTTGCACATGCATGACGGACTTGGGATGATTCCACAGGAGGCAAAACAAACCTTTCTCAAGTTCATGGCGGCAACTTACATCAGATGCACATGAACTAGAGGAAGTCACTACTTTCATCCAAACATATGCTTCATGAACGAAACACGAAGAAATGCTTACACAAGTTCCCAACACTGGGTTGATGTTCAACATGACTCATGGGGGAGACAAAATGCTACTGATGGGCTCAACAGCAACTCATCGGAATTTCCATATCACTGGACTTCCACCATCATGTGAACACGGTGATAGCATTGGTCAGACCATAAGATATAATGGTGTATGCCCGAGGGATCAACCACGAGTAAGACAACATTACGAATATCGTTGGTTCTGATTTGACTTGACAATGGCCCATACCCAAATCAAAAAAAAAATTGGTAGGATAATAGATCCAACAACTGATCACAGGGACCAATCGATGAAGATATTATCTTTCTTCAACACATACTACACAAAAATATCCCTTTGGATCGAACTGAGTTAGGCAAGCTTTTATCTTCCAACTCTCCAAGTTGTTGTCTAGCTTAACCGACTAGCTCAGGGGTATCCAACACAGATTCTTGGAGAAGGGGTGGTTCACAAGAAACCAACTTGATCACGAGCTCAACATAACAGTCAGGGAACAACCCGGTAACACTTCCAAGAAGATATTTGGAAAGTCACGAACCACCGGTATGTTACTAAGCTCGAGAACAATCTTGCTTTTCGGGGCAAGACGATATGATCAAATGAGTGAGGACTTGACACAATCCTAACTCATCAATCGAAGTGTGCACCAGAAGTAAGGACTAGGTAGCACGATCAATCTTAGGATGATGGTTTACTAACCAACACGCTAAGAATGAGAATATTGTCCATTCCCTACCAAGCAACAAGTTGCTCGGAGTATTGATTTCACACATCACAATTCACTCGTCGGCATTCCGGTTGCATCAACACGGAACCGAGGAATGAATAATGATAGCGAGAGTATCACTGCGTCAAGAATTCCTAGGAGGTGGTGCAATTCCCATGACACTCTTGACATAAAGATGGTAACACTCCAAGGTAGAACAGAACAAAAGCTGAATTGGCGTTTTGATCTGCGGGATACAACTACTTTGACCCAATCCTAGAAATGGATGAGTCTTCGAGTTTGTTTCTCCTAGTCATTCCGAATAGAATGGCTTGACGGGCCACAAGGATAAAAGGCATCGATAACACGATCGCACACATACTCTTGACTATCAATTGATAGACGAGAGTCAGAAGGCATCTAAGAGAACAACTCAAAGGAACATATAATTTTCTGAGTTGTGGATGCACAGATTAGTATGTCGAGCAAGCTCAACATTTCTTCCGGATAACCCATGCGAGAAAGGTAGAATTGGCAGATTCACAATTATGAATGGAGAACTCCTCAAGAGCACTCTTATTGTGATCTTTTGGCTCGAAAGAACTTCTGCCATAAGCGGTTCATGGTATTTGGAAGAAGGAGAATACCACGGACTTCGAGGACTATCGCAAGGTTACCAATATCCTAAAGGCGCTAGCAAATACTAACAACATGAGGTAGGATGAATCTCGGGTTCAGCAACCCAGGAGTAGAATACCTGCTACTAAATGGCATCACGGGATGCTTTCGAAAATGATGGCCAGAATCATCACACTAGGGATACAAAAGCATTGCTAAATTGCTAGGTGACTTCCTAAACACCTAAGGTCATAATAATAGTTCCAACATATATGTCGAGGCAATGGAGTACCTCGACTGACTGGTTAGTGTGCTTAATCTGGCCCAAAAGGACATCAGGAACGGAAGAAGAGATTTGCAAATGCATCAGACTATTTAGAGACCTGGGATGACTCGGACAGCATAACGGCTGTAAACGCTCAAAATGATTTGAGACATCCTGCAAGAATGGTGGCATAACCACTCAACAACATCATAACAAGATTACGAGATCAACAGTTATCACACAGAATAGTAGGAACGAATCGGGATTAAAACCAACAATCTTATAGGTCTATGGATTAGTAACACGTCATCCTAATAGATAGATGAGAAGCCTAGTTCTTAAACCCGTAGAAGAGAAGAGGATGACTCGGATCGAAGGCCATGAGGTATAAGGAGTAAAAAGAGCCTTACGTTCCCTCCACAATCAATTCCCTTACATAACTAAAGCATTTCTAGACACAACTTGACCAGTTTGGCTTGGTAATCCTGACAGCATCGGGCTCGATACCAACGCTGTCGGGACCCGATCCTAAGTCACACCGATCTAGCATGTAACACATCATATCATGCGGCCTCACGCACGGTATTCCCACGGTGTCGCCTTACCATGGCCCGGACCGTTTGCGTCTTTTGGCTCACGTATATGATAGTGTCGCTAGCATCCATATGACAAAGAACCGGGCCGACATGGCTAGTCGTGAACCCAAAGCGGCGCTAACCTATGGGGACAGGCATACATGAATCACATCGAGCATGTCGGTCATCAACGTATGTATTCGGGCTGTAGCTTTGGGCTACAGGACTCCGTATCCCGGCTGTAGCAGGCTAGGCAGGACTCGAATACCACCGCGTGACATTTCCCGAAGGGATGACATAGGAACGAAGTGAGACACATGCCGCCAGTCAAGTGTCCAAGCAGTAGTCTTTGGGCTAGCAGGACTCCGTGAACCGGGCTGTAGCGGACTACTATCGCTCGGAGGCACGAGACTACATTTCCCCATATGAGAGGCTGCCAAGGATAAACAACTAGTTTGTCGGATCCCACACATACCAAGCATTTCAAACATACACACAATATGCTTAATATGTGTAAATACGACGTGGCATCACAACATAACTCTACGACTCAGATATTATTCATTAGGCTCCGAGGAGCGAGATATTACAAACATGGGTCTCATGACCCAACACTCAGAACATACAAGTCAAAGCACAAGCGGAAGCTAAACATGTCCGAGTACGATAACTATAAATGAAAAAGGTGAGAAGCCCGACTATCTACCAGATCTGCCGAGGGCACAAGATCGTAGCTGAGGTAACAAGCTAAGCGTCAAGTCCACGTGGAACTACTAGCGAGACCGACGTCTCTCGCAAAACATAAATAAGCAAGCGTGAGTACAATTGTACTCAGCAAGACTTACATCGAACTATCTACATATGCATCATTATCAAAAGGGGTGGTGGAGTTTGACTGCAGCAAGCCAGCTTTGACTCGGTGGCTATCTGAACTACGATTCG
Source organism: Aegilops longissima (assembly GCA_021605205.1). Classification (NCBI taxonomy): domain Eukaryota; kingdom Viridiplantae; phylum Streptophyta; class Magnoliopsida; order Poales; family Poaceae; genus Aegilops; species Aegilops longissima. The sequence continues at coordinate 458,101,148 of CM038681.1, forward strand.
CAAGTAACTCTTTTGAGGTGGCGCACGAGTCCACATATTCACCATATCAATACACCACTATGGACCCGCTCCGTCTCCCTCACGAGAACGCCATCCATAGCACTCACGCTTATCTTGCGCATTTTAGAGTATCCACTTTCACTTGTCTATGAACTGATATAGGCAACCCGAAGTCCTTCTCCGTGGACACGGCTATTCAATAGATCATATTAAACCCTGCAGGGTGTACTTCTTCACACGCTCTCACCACTTACCGCCGTTTACGACATGTACTCGGCAACCTTCAAGCGAAGCCCAACGTGGGTGTCGGCCACGGCCTACCTAAACACTCAAGTCCCTAGTCCAGGTTTATCGCCTATTCGGGTTCCATCCGCAGGAGTCCGCCGAGGTTTCCCATACAGCCCGAACGACGTGTGCGGGGTTCCCGAGATACCAAGCGGCACTCGGTACACGGGCCACGGTGCCTACCGCAACACAACCCACCCCTAAGGTCAGCGTTGCGTCGGCCCCTGACATGCTACAAACACGAAACTACTTGCAACTCCGGACCGAGGACAAGGGTGGTTAAGAAGCCGAGAGGGTCAATTAAGGATCCCAATGCGTGGTAGTAACTGTTTCATGGATCACAAACACGAACTCAGTTCACGAGGACGGCTGCAATGAGACAACCCACCATGTACTCCTACATGGCCTCTCACCGCTACCTTTACCAAATCGTGTTCACACACTTAGCTCACACACAGTAGGACATGTTCATAACAATTCCAATTCATTCCCGATGAATCAGACCCGACTCAACTCTAAGCGGTAGCAGGCATGACAAACAAGCATAAATGAGTAGGCACAACATGGCTCAAACAATTCCTACTCATGCTAGTGGGTTTCATCTAATTCTTGTGGAATGACAGTCATGCAAAGGATCAAGGGGTTCAGCTACCGCAGCAAGTAACACATGAGTCGTTGTTGTCCTAATGCAGTAAAATAGAGCAGGAGCGAGAGAGTGGGATTATATCGGAATGAACAAGGGGTTTTGCTTGTTCGGCACTTCGAAGATAATATAGTTCTTCATCGGTGTCATCGAACTCATCGTCGGTACATCGTCTCACCGAGAGGGACAATTACCGCAACAAGAGAGAACACAATCAATGCAATGCACATATATGATGCATGATCATGTTAAGGTACTGAATTCACCTAATGCAATAATAATCCAAGTTAGTTGAAGTGGAATTCAAACAAGGTTGAATTCAACTCCAAATGCTATTTCATAAATTACCCTAATCATGATTCATCCTATTCAGAGAGGTTAACTTGTTCAAACATGCATGATCATGGCATAAACAGATTCTTCATATTTTTCTGATCATTTTTCATATATAAATTATTTCCATCCGAGTTACGGTTGAATTTATATGATTTTTAGAAGTTTGGGGTATTTTCGAATTTCCTGAATTAAAATAATTCGAAAACTGGTTATTGCGTCAGCCTGACGTCGATGTGACGTCAGCGAGTCAACTGGGTCGCTGTCCAGGTCAACTCTGACGCTGGGACCCACTGGTCAGTGTCTAACTAACTAACCTAACTTAGTTAACACTAATCTAACTTGATTAGCGGCGGGGCCCGCATGTCGATGAGGAGAGGGGAGATTAAACGGCGGTGGGTCGGGCGCGGCGTTTAGCCGCCGGCGAGCCCGACGCGGCGGCGCAAGTGCATTTCGCTGTTCCGCCACCAAAAGGGTCGGGAGGTACCTACTGGAGCTGGGGATGAGTGAGGCTCTTGGTGAAGTGGGTTGAGCTCTGGGCGGTCGGAATCGACCTTGGCGGGGCGACCTATCTGCGCCGGAGTTCGCCGAGGTCGAACACTGATGCTAGGGAGCACGGCGAGGGCGCTGGAGTGGCGTTTGCGCCCGGTGAGTGCGGTGAGGGCGGTGGTGAGCTCGGGAGCGAGCATGCGCGGTTGTGGCCAGCCACGCCATGGCCGGGCGGCGCAGGTGTTTGGTCAAAGTTGGGGATCGGGCTAGAGAACGGGCGCGTCGGCGGGAGAGGGGCGAGGGCGAGGAGCTCACCTTGGCGGCGATGGGGCGCTTCGGCGAGGTCGGGACGGCCCAAGCCGATTTAAGGTCGTCGACGGCGACCAGCGGGTCCAAGAGGGAAGAACGGCGGGCGGCGCCGGGGCTTCTCGGTCGCGTGTGATGGCGGGAGGCGAGGATGGAGTGGCGGAGCTGGTGGGCTAGTTGGGGAGCGAGGAGGCCTGTGGCGCGGTGATGGCGAAGCGGCGGCGAAGCTCCGCTCGGTCGCGTCGTCAAGGAGAGAGAGCAGAGGAGGAGAAATGTCCAGGGAGAGAGGAGAGGGGCCAGGGGGTCCAGAGCGCGCCGAGGAGGGGCTGCGAGGCTCCTCGGTGAGGCAGGCGAGCAGGGAGGAGGCGTGGCGAGCTCGGGCACGCCGGCGCTCACCTCTCTGCTGCTCTGGCGAGAGGAAGCAGCTGGTGGCCATGGGCGATCTGATGCTTGGCGCGCCAGTGGGCTGGCTAACTGGGCCGCGCCAGGTAAGCCAGGTAATTCTTCCTCTCTCTTTATTTAAGTTTCTGTTTTCTATTTTGTTCTGTTTTGTTTTGGTTTAGTAAAATACTAAACCATTTAAATAAATCCTGAAAATAATTTGTGGGCATTAACTGAATTATTACAGAGGCCCTTAATTATTTTCAGAATTGTTGGAGCATTTAAAAATATTAATAGTATTTAAATGCACCAATTCAAATACAATATGGTTTATTCAAAAATCCAAAAATGCCTTGGAAAAAATATCCATCATCTCTGGATATGGTTTTCACCTTTTTCCATTAATCATGAACATTTTTGCAAACCACTTTGGGTTCTTGAAGATATTTTTGAAGTTGAACCTATTTGAATTGTTTTAGTGCTAGGGCTTGATCATCCCCATTTCAAATTTCATGGAAGTTAAACATGATGCATGGATGCAATGCTACTAGCTACAAACAAGCTCTAGGGTTGATCTGGGGCTGTGACAACGTGCGCAACCGAGTGGCGACACGTAGGGCGAATGAGTGATGACATGCGAGGTGGCCGAGTGAAGGACTACGTGTCCAGCCAAGTGGTGATGTGCAGGGTGGCCGAGTGATGACGCGCGGGGTGGCCGAGTGACGACGCGTGGGGCGACCGAGTGGTGAAGACGTGCACAACCGAGTGGCGACGCGCGTGGCGGCCGAGTGATGAAGACGTGCACAACCGAGTGGCAGCGTACGGGGCGGAGAGTGATGATGCGCGGGGCAACTGAGTGGCGACGTGCGGGGCGGCCGAGTGATGAAGACGTGCACAACCGAGTGGCGACGTGCGGGGCGGCCGAGTGAGACACGCTGGGCAGCTGAGTGAAAGACTATGTGTCTACCCAAGTGGCGACACATGGGGTGGCCGAGTGACGATGTGTGAGGCAGCCGAGTGGCAAAAATGGTCCTCAAAGGAGTTAGCCATATGCTTTTGAAGTTGATGTAGCGACGAGGTCGGTGCAGTGTGGTTGTGACACAGCGCGACAACTGAGTCTGAGTAGGAACGATGATGCGCACAAAGTGTCTGAGTGATTATGTACCTTGTCAAAGTGGCGGATCAAATGCACTTGTTGAAGTGAAGGATCTGACTTGTGATGAAGTACTCGACCACTCAGGAGAGTGCCATTCCGAATGAGCTGCAGCCCCCGAGTGCGGCATAGCCCCTGAGTGTACTACAGGCTTCAACAACGGACATGTTGGAATACGAGAAATATAGTTTTGAATGGATAATTGTAACTCATCGAGTTGGACTCGGGTAAAGATGAGGAGAAGTTGTCGAGTGATGCTCGAAAGATGCAAACTCGCAAAGGAGTGAAGTGTGAAGTTTGATTATAAAAGAGATTTATCCGTCTCATCCCAACGAGACGACGAGGTCTATGTCATTGATACGATGAAGAAGGCTCCACGGAGGGGTCGGCCGGATGTCTTCGAAGTCAACAGAGCGACAAGGTCGGTGTTGCGGTGCGCTAAGGTTGGAACGGTGACCGAGTCCGAGTAGCGATGAAGTTGACGTACAATGTCGTCGAGTGATTGCGTAACTTGTGCATGAAAAAATAGCACAAGCCAACGTAATAATTTATCAAGGTAATTTGATGTGTGCTGAAATAATTTGTGTGAAAAACACCCATAGAAACCTGCTGGGAGTGCAAGGGGCTTGCTGGTTAACCAGCAAGAGTCTGAAAGAGCTAAGGATCCGTTCGAACTTGTCGAAGTGAAGGATCCGACTGAACTCATTGGAGTACTGGCTCAAATAAAATGGAAGGGTAGTGTTCCGACTGAGTTGCAGCCCCCGAGGACCGATGCAAACTCGAAATGAAGAACACATGGTGTTAGTGAGTGGCGTATGCATTAAAATGAAAGTTAGATTCAGGAGTCAAATAACCAGTAGTAAGCAAGTATGTGAAAATAAGCAACGAGCGTAGAGGTACACTCGGCGGCGTGGTTTCCGAGTGAACGTGATGTCTGAATTACGGGATACTCTGGAATGCGGAAATAACAGAATGCAGTGCATGTAGAATGACTTAGATGTCTAAATCCCCTCTAGCATATTGGTTCTCCTAATTCTTCTGGTGATTATTTCTCTTTCATCAGTCATTTCCGAATTCTAATGGTGGTGCGTTCAAGATTCTTTTTCCTTGATTATCATTTTTATTCATTCGTTCTTTCCAATCCTACCGGTGGTTCATGAAGACTTTCTCAAGATTGTGATATGTCTTTTCTCAATCCTTTTCAAGAAGAATGAGTAGTATGCAAAATCCATTTCTTGTCATCAATTTAATTTGATGAAGGATAAGCATACAATAAATCGTATTCCCATTTCCTCAAAGTGAGTAATCCTTTCCTTCGGAGTTTGTTCTTAATGAATAAATTCTAGTTCCAAGTCTTTTCATCTTTTCTTTTCCGGAGTTCAAATTTCCCCGGCCATTTCGTGGGAACCTCCATCTGGATCATCGCAAGGCTTTTATCTTATTTCTTTTCATCCTTCATTTCTAGCTCATCATATTTTGTTTACCGGAGTGCTTCATGGTGGTTCTTCATGATTTAATTCATTCTTCAAGTGTTCATCAAGATTCTTGTCGGTGGAGTTCAAGTATCTTTTCTTCTCGCGTCTTGAAGTGTAATTAATTCTCCGTATTCTTTCGAAGTGGAGTTTTGCATTTCTTCGTTCTTCTAACCTATCCAATCATTTCCGTTTGTGGCCGGTTATCACCTTATGATCTTGAGATGTTACCTATAAGACCACAGCAAGCTTATTCTTTCGTTGTTGATTTTCTCAACAACTCCGTTCAATCCTTCCTTCTAAGTTTTTTTCATTCAATTCTTTCAATTCTTCCGGAGGTATTGCATGGTTCATCTCGTCAAGTGCCATCTCTTTGGGTGAAGTTCATGTTCTTTTCCTTCCATTTCCAGCCGGAGTGCTACCTAAATCCTTTCAGTCTTATTCGTTTCTTATCTCGTTCTAACCGGAGTGGTTTCATAGTCTATCTGATTCCGTGAGATTTCGATTCTCGTCATTCCCGTCGTTCCTCTCTTCTTCTCGAGTGCTCTCGATTCTTTGCTTCTTCTCTTGAGTTTTTGTTTCACCTCATCCCTTTTCCCTTCCGTCTCGGTCCTAAGATCTCGGGACGAGATCTCTTGTTAGTGGAGGAGTGTTCTAACGCCCCGGATCCAATGCGCCAGGTGTCTGCCAGTTATTCGCCGTAGTTGCCATGTCATTTGCTTGTGTGTTGCATATTGCCATGTCATCATGTACGTTTCATTTTGCATACGTGTTCGTTTCATGCATCCGAGCATTTTCCCCGTTGTCCGTTTTGCAATCCGGCACTCCTATGTCCTCCGGCGTCCCCCTTTTTGTCTCCCGTTGTGAGCAGGTGTTAAACTTTCTCGGAATGTCCCGAGGTTTCCCAAGCGGCCTTGGTATACCACCGGTAGACCGCCTGTCAAGTTTCGTGCCATTTGGAGTCCGTTTGATACTCCAAAGGTTAACCGCGTAACCGTAAAAGCCCCTTTTGTCTTTCATCCCAACACCCCTCCAAAGTGGCCCAAAACCCAGCAAACTCCCCTCCATGCTCTCGATCGTTCGATCACGATAGTGTGGGCGAAAACCGCTCCCCATTTGGACTCTCCTAGCTCCCTCTACCTATAAATATGTGCATCTCCCCCGAAATCCCGGTCTAACCCTAGCCATCTTCATCCTCGCGCCGCCGGACACGTCCGCCCGCCGCCGGACATGTCCACCGCCGCCTCCGCAGCCAACCGCGAGCCGCCACATGTCCTCCCGCCCCACTTCGCGCGGCCCTTGAGCCCATCGCTGGCCCGCCGACGGGCCCGGATCTCGCCGCCGCTCGCCCGCGCCCAGAACCGACGAGCGCTTCGCTCCCAGCGTCTGAGCTCGTCGCCGCGACTCCTCCCGAGCGACCTCGGGCAGGCAGCTGCAGCGAGCCCGTCACCGAACCTGCGTCCCGCCAGGTCACGGCCCCGTGCCCAACTCTTCTTCTCCCGTCTGCTCTCTCCCTCCGTCGTTCTCTCTCTCCCTCACGCACCTCTCTCTCTCCCTGTGGCAGGAGCTTCCATGGCCGCCCCGATCTCCGCGCTCGTGCCGTCCCAAGCCGCCTCAACGCCGGGAATGGGTTGCCCCGTGCCCGATCTACCCATTCAGGGCCTTCCCGGCGCTCGCCGGAGTCCCACGCCCCCTCCTCGTCGCCGTTGACTCCCGCCATGGCAGTTCTGTTCGAGAGAAGGAGCCAACCCCGTCCTGACTGTTTTTTTCGCGAGGTGAAAATCTGCTAAGTCCCTAAGTTTTCAACATTCTGTGCCCCTGTTCATCGCATCATAACTCTGCATCCGTAGCTCCGTTTCGTGCGTGTAATATGTCAAAATGTTCGCTGTGAGATGCTCTACAATTCCTTACATTGCACCATGTTCATTTGAGCTCATATTGATGCCTGAATCATCGTTGCAAGAGTGCAATATAATGTTGTCTGCTGTTTGTTAACATAACATGTTCATTTGTCATTTTTGCCATGTTTGATGTGTGCATCCTATGAGGTTGATGTCTACATGTGTTTTGTGCTATATCATGCCATATTTACAGTGGTGTATGCCATGTATTTTTGTGATCAATGTGGTGACTAAAACAAGCATGCAAACTAGGCTTCGTGATGTTGCTGATTTCAGTCCCTGTTCTGCTGTTATTTTTATGCCATGTAAACTTGATGCTACAGAGATATCCAAGCATATTTTGAGATACTTCAGTAAGGATGTTTTGAACATATGGTTTTTCTCTAGCCATTCATGCCCCTGGTTGCAATTATGGAGTAGTATAGCATGTCATTTGCTTGCTCTACTTTTGCTATAAAATGTTTCCTGGCAGATTGTTTACATGTTATTCAATTTTGCCAAGGTTGTTGTAGTTGATCCTTGCATGCTATGAACTTGTTATTGCCTTGGTTAGTTTCATAAACATGTATTCTTACTGTTGGTTTCCTTGTTATGCCATGTATTGGTCTGTGGTGAGTGGTACAAGCTCACCAACATGCCTACTTATCGTTGTTCCTGCCATGTTCGAATCTGTCATATAACTTACCATGTTTACATGGGTGCCATCATATCTTCTGATCCTTTTTGGCTCATGGTCAGTAAGGGACTTTTGTTATATGCAATTAGTAGATTCATTCCATGCCTTTGTTTGCCATGTTAAGTTTTTGTAACATGTTGTTTGGTAGCTCTAAACATTGCAACCTGTTGTTATTTTTGCAAAGTCTGAAACTGTTATTATTTGCAATCTTGCCATGTCCTTTGGAGCATGTTCTTTTGATTTCTGCAGATAGCTCAGTATTCATGTTTTGTTATGCTTTACCTGTACATCATGTCCATGCCTTTTGTTCTGATGCTGAGGTGCCGTAGCATGTTGTTTTGATGCTTGCAATATGCCTAGTTGCTGTTTTGGACAGGTTGTTGCTATAACTTGTTTCATGTGTGTGTGGAACTGTTGCTCCGTTTTGAGTGTGCTCTATATAAAACTTACTTGTTTTTGCATGAAGTTTCATATTATCATGTTGAATTCATGTTTTGAGGTGTTTGCTTGATGTTTGTATGCATTTTGCATCAATGCCATGTTTAACTTGTTTTGCTCATATCTTCTAGGCCGTAGCTCCGAATTAAATGAACTTTATATGTAACTTGACTAGAATCTCGTGTAGATCATCTTGGTGCATCTTAACTTGCTGTTTAACAACTTGAACATAAGTTTTATTCAGATCTGTACCAATTTTCGAAATTTGCATATGAGGACTTACCAGACTTGTTATATGTTGTTCCCGACCTCATTTAAACTTGCCTTGATGTGTTGTTCTTGCTTGCATCATCTCTTGCCATGAGTAGCTTCATGTAGTATTGCCTTGCATCATACTTGGTTGAGCATCATGTCTTGTATATGTGTGGTGTGTTTACCATGTTGTGTGCTTCTTCTCGATAGTTCCCGTTTCGTTGCGATCGTGAGAATTCGTTCGTCTACGCTTGGTTTGGCTTCATCCGTTCGTCTTCTTCATGGACTCGTTCTTCTTCCTTGCGGGATTTCAGGCAAGATGACCGCTACCCTGGATCTCACTACTATCATTGCTATGCTAGTTGCTTTGTTCTATCGCTTTGATGTGTTACCTATCTTTTGCTCCTCAAGCCTCCCAAATTGCCATGAACCTCTAAGCTTTGACACCCTTCCTAGCAAACCATTGCTTGGCTATGTTACCGCTTTGCTCAGCCCCTCTTATAGCGTTGTTAGTTGCAGGTGAAGTTAAAGATTGCTCCATGGTGGACAGGATTATGTTGGGATATCACAATATCTCTTATTTAATTAATGCATCTATATACTTGGTAAAGGGTGGAAGGCATGGCCTTATGCCTGGTGTTTTGTTCCACTCTTGCCGCCCTAGTTTCCGTCATATCGGTATTATGTTCCTGGATTTTGCGTCCCTAGCGCGGTTGGGTGATTTATGGGACCCCCTTGACAGTTCGCTTTGAATAAAACTCCTCCAGCAAGGCCCAACATTGGTTTTACCATTTGCCTACCACCTATACCTTTCCCTTGGGAGTAATTAACCCAAGGGTCATCTTTATTTTAGCCCCCCCCCCCGGGCCAATGCTTGTCTAAGTGTTGGTCCGAACTAGAGCCCTTTGCAGCGCCTCGTCGGGGAAACTCGAGGCCTGGTTTTAGTTGTACGGACTGCTCCTCCGGTCGTGGCCTGAGACGAGATACGCGCGGCTACTATCAGGGTGTCGGCACGCCGGGAGGTCTTGCTGGTCTTGTTTTACCATTGTCGAAATGTCTTGTAAACCGGGATTCCGAGACTGATCGGGTCTTCCCGGGAGAAGGAATATCCTTCGTTGATCGCGAGAGCTTATCATGGGCTAAGTTGGGACACCCCTGCAGGGCATAAACTTTTGAAAGTCGTGCCCGCGGTTATGGGCAGATGGGAATTTGTTAGTGTCTGGTTGTAGATAACTTGACACCAGATCCGAAGTAAAACGCATCAACCGTGTGTGTAGCCGTGATGGTCTCTTTTCGGCGGAGTCCGGGAAGTGAACACGGTTTTGGGTTATGTTTGACGTAAGTAGGAGTTCAGGATCACTTCTTGATCATTGCTAGCTTCTCGACCATTCCGCTTGCTCTCTTCTCGCTCTTATTTGCGTATGTTAGCCACCATATCATGCTTAGTCGCTGTTGCAACCTCACCACTTTACCCCTTCCTTTCCCATTAAGCTTTGCTAGTCTTGATACCCATGGTAATGGGATTGCTGAGTCCTCGTGGCTCACAGATTACTACACCAACAGTTGCAGGTACAGGTTATGCGGTGATCATCACGCGAGAGCGATGTTTGCTTGTTTTGGAGTTCTCCTTCTGCTTCTTCTTCGATCAGGGGATAGGTTCCAGGTCGGCAGCCTGGGCTAGCAGGGTGGATATTGTTTGAGTTTCTGTTTATGTTTCATCCGTAGTCAGATGTTGATCTTATGTATGTTGTATTGTTGTATTCATGTGCCTTTGTATATCTTGGCTGTATCCCAACTATTATGTAATGTTGATGTAATGATATCCACCTTGCAAAAGCGTCTTCAAGATGCGCTTCTATCCTTGGTGGGACCTTCGAGTTCCTTTAGGATAGGGTCGCATCTTGGGCGTGACAAGTTGGTATCAGAGCCTCGACCGACCTTAGGAGCCCCCTTGATTGATCATTTAGTTTGGCCGATGTCGAGTCTAGAAAGAAAACTGTTTTCGGAGTCTAGTTATATCGGAGAGTAGGAATTCTTTTACTCCTCAGCCCTTCGCCGCGCTCTGGTAAGGAATCTTGGCGTAGGTGTTTTGAATTATTCCTCTTCCTTCAAATTTTTCTTTAGGATCACGCAGTTGGTTTTCCGATCGTTGGTTCTCATCTCTTTTCATCAAAGTGCATTTCTCGTCAAGTCGACTCGAGCCTCTTCATCATTAAGTTCATTCCTCAGTTGTTTTCTTTTCCCACCGCCCACCTTCTTCTTCTCGAAACCGAGTTCGTAATCAGTATCCATCCTACTTGCGCGAAGTCTTTGCTTTCTTTCCTCAATGTTTTCAACCGGTGTTTTCTCTTCAAGATATTCGTCGGTTCCCCCTTCCAAGTTGCCTTTGTTTTCCCGACCTCCCACCCCTTTTCTTCCCGGAGCCTGAGTCTGTTTCAAGCATCAATTTCATTTGTGCGGAACCTCTTCAGTTTTTCGTAAATTATCTCAACCGGTGAATTCTCGTCTCGATGGACATTCTTCATCTCTTTTTCTTTCCGGTGGATTCAATTCAAGTTTTTTTCGGGTTGATCACATTCTTTTCCTTGGATCACGTGTTTTCCCTGCTCGTTCGCCTCTCGCCAGCTTATCCTTCCGGAGTGTTCAAGACATCTTAGGAGATTTGTCTGTGTTCCAATTAATTCGAGGTTGTCACCTCATTCAAATATTTCAATTATTCCGGTGCATCACCTATCTATTCAACATCCTTTCCAACGGTGCTTTCCTTTAGTGGGCCCTAACCCACAGGTCTTTTCCCAGGATCTTACCTGACTCTTCTAATTTCCCGGAGCTATTCCCAATTCTTTTCGAAGAGTGACGTAAGAATGAATTTCCTGGACCAATTTTCGAAATTTGCATATGAGGACTTACCAGACTTGTTATATGTTGTTCCCGGCCTCATTTAAACTTGCCTTGATGTGTTGTTCTTGCTTGCATCATCTCTTGCCATGAGTAGCTTCATGTAGTCTTGCCTTGCATCATACTTGGTTGAGCATCATGTCTTGTATATGTGTGGTGTGTTTACCATGTTGTGTGCTTCTTCTCGATAGTTCCCGTTTCGTTGCGATCGTGAGGATTCGTTCGTCTACGCTTGGTTCGGCTTCATCCGTTCGTCTTCTTCATGGACTCGTTCTTCTTCCTTGCGGGATTTCAGGCAAGATGACTGCTACCCTGGATCTCACTACTATCATTGCTATGCTAGTTGCTTTGTTCTATCGCTTTGATGTGTTACCTATCTTTTGCTCCTCAAGCCTCCCAAATTGCCACGAACCTCTAACCTTTGACACCCTTCCTAGCAAACCATTGCTTGGCTATGTTACCCTTGGCCCCTCTCCTCTCTCCCTGGACCTCTCTCCCTCCTCTGATCTCTCCCTGCTACGCCACCGAACCCGCCCATCGCCGCCGTTCGGCGTTGCCGCGACCACCGCCGTCCCGATGACACCCCGAGCAGTCTACGAGCTCCGCCCCGATGCCCTCTTCCTCCTCATCGATCCTCAAGACGCCGGAAGCCCTTGGACGCCACCAACATCACCGTTCCCCTCGTCGGCCACCAGAGATCACCGCCGCCCGTACGTCGCCTCCGACGCCTCCCCGAGCCCACTTCGACGGCCGCCGCAACCGCCGTGAGCTACTGCTCCTCCTCCCCCTCTCTGTTCTCTCGTTTGCACGCCGCAGCTGTCGCTTCGCCGACGACCGGAACCCGCCGCCGCCGTACTCACCGCCGACGACGCTCCGATGACCATTTGGTCCCGGGTGCATGTCCACCGAGTTGCCGCCCCGCGCTGAGCCTCGCTAGCGCCTCCCCTTGCCTGCTTGCACCCTGCAGCCCCGCTTCCGCACACCTCCGAGCTCCGGCCGCCGCCCGGCTCGTCGCCGCCGCTGCCACACACACCCACAACACACCACGCGGCCACCACCGGATGCGCCGCACTGCCAGCAACCCGTAGAGACCAACCGCGGCTCAAACCGCTGCCTGTAGCGCCGCCCCGACCAACTCCGGCGAGTTTCCGCCGCCGCTGTGGTCGTCGGCGTCACCTGCTGACGTGGCGCCGGTTAGTTAATGCTAATGACCGCTATAAGCACCCCATGAGTCACTGCCATGTGGGCCCCTGCGCTTAATTAGGATTTGTATAATTTTTTTCTGTTAAATTAGTGTTAGTGCCGTGGACCCCACATGCTAGTTTGACTTTGGCCAAGTCAGCTTTGACTGGTCCCACATGTCATCCGCCTAAACCAGCCTGAGACGCTGACATATGGGTCCCACTGGTCAGGTTTGACCTGGCCGACCCAGTTGACTGCTGATATCACAGTGACGTCATGCTGACGCATTAATTCGATTTCTGGATTTATTCTTTTACAGGAAATTCCAGAAAAAATAACCAAAACTTCTAAAAATCATAGAAAATCAACCGTAGCTCAGAATGAAATAATTTATATATGAAAAATGATCAGAAAAATCCAATCTATCCATTTGTACCATTTTCATGCATGTTAGAACAAATTATACCTGCTGATCAGGTCAAATCAATTAAATGGCATTTAAACTCTCACATATGGAGTTTGAATTTGAACCTAGTGTTCAAACCAACCCCATTTAACTTGCTGCTAGATGCATTAGGCCAATCAACAGCATACTGCCATGTCATCTTCATGCATCACATTGTTGCATGGCGTTGATTGTGTTTCTCCTTTGTTTGTCGGTGTTTGTCCCCCTCTCAGTAGACGACGTACCGACGATGAGTTCGATGACACCGATGAAGAACTATAATATTTTCAGGAGGGCCAAGCAAGCAAAACCCCCCTTGTTCATTCCGATACAATCCCACTCTCTCGCTCCTGCTCTCTTTTACTGCATTAGGACAACAACGATTCATCTGTTACATGCTGCGGTAGCTGAACCCCTTTATCCTCTGCATGACCTGTCATTGCCACAGTAAATAGATGAAACCCACTAGCATGAGTAGGAGTTGTTTGAGCCCTGATGTGCCTACTCAATCATGCTTGTTTGTCATGCCTGCTATTGCTTAGAGTTGAGTCGGGTCTGATTCATCGGGAATGAATTGGAATGTGGTGAACATGTCCTACTGTTGAGAGCTAAGTGTGTGAACACGATTTGGTAAAGGTAGCGGTGAGAGGCCATGTAGGAGTACATGGTGGGTTGTCTTGTTGCAGCCGTCCTCAGGAACTGACTTCTGTGTTTGTGATCCATGAACAGTTACTACCACACATTGGGTTCCGGTAACTCGGCCCCTCTCGGCTTATTAATCAACTCGATCTCTGTCCGGGAGTTGCAACTAGTTTCGGTGTTTGTAGGTAGTGTTAGTAGTCTACCAAGTGGCACCCTGCAGGTGGGCTTGGGACAGACTAGGCCTGATGGTCGGTGTACCGAGTGGCACCGGTTGGTGGGCTTGGGAACCTGTACACATCGTTTGGGGCCGTGGCGACACCCGGCGGATCTCCTTGCGGATGGAACCGAATAGGCGATAAACCTGGACGAGAGACTTGTGTGGTTAGTCGGTCGTGGCGATTCCCTCGCCCGGCTTCCGCTTGAAGGTTGCCGAGGTACATGGCGTGTCTGAGGCGATAAGTGGCGAGCGTGTGTGAAGAAGTACACCCTGCGGGGTTATCATTATCTATTGAATAGCCGTGTCCGCGGTAAAGGACTTCGGGTTGCTGTACAGTTCATAGACAAGTGAAAGTGGATACTCTAAAATGCGCAAGATAAGCGTGAGTGCTATGGATGGCGTTCTCGTGGGAAGACGGAGCAGATCCATAGTGGTGTATTGATATGGTGAATATGTGGACTCGTATGCGCCACCTCAAAAGAGTTACTTGCAATCGTAGTTCAGGATAGCCACGAGTCAAAGCTGGCTTGCTGCGGTCAAACTCCACCACCCCTTTGTTGATAATGATGCATATGTAGTTAGTTCGATGTAAGTCTTGCTGAGTACATTTGTACTCACGTTTGCTTCTTTATGTTTTGCGAGAGACGTCGGTCTCGCTAGTAGTTCAGCGTGGACTCGGCGTTTAGCTTGTTACCTCAGCTATGATCTTGTGCCCTCGGCAGGATCTGGTAGATAGTCAGGCTTCTCAGCCTTTTCCATTTATAGATGTCTGTACTCAGACATGTTTAGCTTCCGCGTGTGCTTGTTTTGTATGCTCTGAATGTTGGGTCATGAGACCCATGCTTGTAATATCTCGCTCCTCGGAGCCTAATGAATAAATATTTGAGTCGTAGAGTTATGTTGTGATGCCATGTTGTATTTACACATATTGAGCATATTGTGTGTATGTTTGAAATGCTTAGTATGTGTGGGATCCGACAATCTAGTTGTTTATCCTTGGCAGCCTCTCATATGGGGAAATGTAGTCTAGTGCTTCTGAGCGATAGTAGTCCGCTTCTGACCGGTTCACGGAGTCCTGCTAGCCCAAAGACTACTGCTCTGGACACTTGACTAGCCGGCATGTGTTTCACTTTGTTCTGTGGTTCCGTCCCTTCAGGAAATGTCACGCGGTGACATCCGAGTCCTGCCTAGCCTGCTACAGCCGGGTTACGGAGTCTGTTAGCCAGTGCTACAGCCCGGATTCATACGTTGATGACCGACATGCTCGATGTGATTCATGTATGCATGTCCCCATGGGTTAGCGCCACTTTGGGTTCACGACTAGCCATGTCGGCCCGGGTTCTCTGTCATATGGATGCTAGCGACACTATCATATACGTGAGCCAAAAGGCGCAAACGGTCCCGGGCCCTGGTAAGGCGACACCCGTGGGAATACCGTGCGTGAGGCCGCAAAGTGATATGAGGTGTTACTAGCTAGATCAATGTGACTTGGAATCGGGGTCCTGACAGCTTTGGTATCGAGCCCGATGTTGCAGAGGATTACCAAGCCAAACCGGTCGAAGTTGTGTCTAGAAATGCTTTAGTTATGTAAGGGAATTGATTGTGGAAGGGAACGTAAGGCTCTTTTTACTCCTTATACCTCATGGCCTTATGATCTGAGTCATCCTCTTCTCTCCTACGGGGATTAAGAATTAGGCCTTCTCATCTATCTATCAGGATGACGTGTTACTAATCCATAGACTTATAGGATTGTTGGATTTAAGCCCTAGTTCAGTTTCTACTACTTATGTGTGTTCATAGTTGGTCTCGGAACCTTGATTTTGTGCTTCTGAGAGGTTATGCCACCATTTTTGCAGGATGTCTCAAATCATTTTGAGCATTTACAGCCGTTATGCTGTCCGAGTCATCCCAGGTTTCTAAAACAATCTGAAGCATTTGCATAATTCCTTCCTCTCATTTTGATGTCCTTTTGGTCAGAATAAGCACACTAACCGGTGCGTTGAGGTAATTTATTGCCTTGACATATATGTTGGAGCTATTATTATGACCCTAGGTGTTTTAGGGAGTCACCTAGTAATCTAGCAATGTTTTTGTGTCCCCAGTATGATGATTCTGGCCGTCATTCTCGAAAGCATCCCGTGATGCCACTTAGTAGTAGGTATTCTACTCCTGGGTTTCTGAACCCGAGATTTCCCTACTTACTTCATGTTGTTAGTGTTGCTCGTACCTTTAGGTTATTAGTAACCTTGCGATAGTTCTCGAGGTCCGTGGTATATCCTTCTTCCAAATACCATGAACTACTTAAGGCAGAAGTTCTTTGAACCAAAATACCACAATCAGAGTACTCTGAGGAGTTCTCCATTCATAATTGTGATTCTGCCAGTCCTACCTCTCTGCATGGGTTATCCGGAAGAAATGTTGAGCTTCGCTCGACATACTAATCTATGCATCCACAACTCAGAAAAATATATGTTCCGTTGAGTTGTCCCTCTTCAGTTGTCAGCCGACCCTCGTCTATCAGTTGGTAGTCAGGAGTAGTTGTGCATTCATGTTATCTATGCCTATTACTCATGTGGTCCGTCAAGCCATTCTATTCCGGAATGACTAGGAGAAACAAACTCCAGTACCTCATCCATATCCAGGATTGGGTCAAAGCAGTTGTATTCCGCAGATCAAAATGCCAATTCAGCTTTTGTTCTATTCTACCCTGAATTATTACCCACTTTATGTCAGGAACGTCATGAGAATTGCACCTTCTTTTATGAATTCTTGACGTAGTGATACTTCTCGCTATCATTATTCATTCCTCGGTCCCGTGTTGATGTAACCGGAATGCCGACAAGTGAATTGTGATGTGTGAAATCGATACTCCTAGCAACCTTGTTGCTTGGTAGTTAATGGACAATATTCTCATTCTTAGCGTGTTGGTTATTAAATCATCATACTAAGATTGATCATGCTACCTAGTCCTTATTTCTGGTGCACCCTTCGATCAATGAGTTAGGATTATTCAATCTCTTGCTTATTTGATCATATCGTCTTGCCCTGAAAAGCAAGATTGTTCTCAAGCTTAATAACGTATCGGTGGTTCGTGACTTTCCAAATATCTTCTTGGAAGTGCTACCAGGTTGTCGCCCGATCGCTATGTTAAGTTCGTGATCAAGTTGGGTTCTTGTAAACCACCCCTTCTCCAAGAATCCGTGTTGGATAACCCTGAGCTAGCTGGTTAAGCTAAACAACAACTTGGAGAGTTGGAAGATGAAAGCTTGTCCGACTTAGTTCATTTTAAGGGATATCCTTTTGAGTGTGTGTTGAAGAAAGATGATATCTTCATCGATTGGTCCTCGTGATCAGTTGTTGGACCTATTGCCTTGTCAAAACCTTGACTTGAGTATGGGCCATCGTCAAGTCAAATCAGAACCAACGATATTCGTGATGTTGTCTTAGTCGTGGTTGATCCCTCGAGCATACACCATTACATCTTTTGGTCTGACCAATACTATCACCGTGTTCACATGATGGCGGAAGTCCAGTGATATGGAAATTTCAATGAGTTGTTGTTGAGCCCATCAACAGCATTTTGTCTCCCCCATGATTCATGTTGAACATCAACCTAGTGTTGGAAACTTTTATTAGCATTATCTTCATGTCCCATTCGTGAAGAATATGTTGGATGAAAGAAGTGACTTTCTCTGATTCACGTGCATTTGATGCAAGTTGCCGCCGTGAATTCAAGGAAGTTAGTTTTGCTTCCTCTGGAATCATCCCAAGTCAATCATGCATATGTGCGAAGTATTCTGTGGTCTGGAGACTTGCAACCTGTATTCCATATGTATCCCTAGCACACCAAGCCACAAACTAATTTGTTCAAGGAGAAGAAGTTCCTTCATAAGAGCTAATCATATGACTTATGCAAGGACTTCGTTATCCGCGATGATGGTTCCCAACCAGAACTTGGTAGTGTTTTATTATAAGACTACTACGTGGCCATGCTTGTCTGGGACAACGTGTTCACATGTGGTAGCAGAACCAGCTCATATTTTGGAGCTTGCTATCGTAGTTCATCTCCCGAGAATTTTGCAACGCCATCTCGTCGATTTGTGTTGCAAACTTTCATTTCTCTCCTTAGACTAGATGAGTCTGGAATGTCCTGAGACCAACCAGATCTGAATCTCAGGCAGATATGATGGTTGGAACGTTTCCCAAGATCTATAATATTGGTCTCACCATAACCGGTAAAGTGGATGTCGTGGTCAACACACCCAGCCGGAGGACCTATCATTATAGTATCTTGATTGAAGAAGTTGGCCACCTCCCCATAAGGATTCTTGGGATTTACTCCGTAGTTATTTCTTATGGATTTTTGAGCTCCCGAAGTTCGACCTTTACTTGATGGCCATGTCGATGCTTTTAAGCATGATCGTGGTAGCTAGAATGTCAGGGAGAACATCATAAGCGGAGTACTAAATGTCTCTCGGTCGATCATCCGGATTTCGTTCTCTTGGCCTCGCTAAGGGGAATCTGAGAAGGTGTTATCTTCCTTTGTATCCGCATCATCCATCACTATTCATCATGGTAGTAAGATGTGTTGCCAGGATCCTCGGCACGGATGTTGGTAAAACCTTGATGAATATGGAAATGCTCAAGTTCTTGAGAGCACACTCTGTCACTAGGTTATATCCTCGGTATCAATTGGAATGTGCCTTCCGTTTGCCGAGTTGTTCTATAACCATAGTTTCCTTTCCGAACTGAGTATGCCATTTCCCCGAACCCCTTTCGAATGATAGTTTCAATGATCCTTTCCGGTAGAGTTCCTTTCTAACGTCATCGAGTTGGATGAAGATCTAGAAAGCAAAGACGTCAAGATTAATATGAAGCAATGAATCAACATCTTGAGAAGGACGGTTGGATCGTGAAGATCGTGTTAACTTGTTACCCCTCTGACTTCTTACCTCACGACTTGAATCTCGGGACGAGATTCTTGTTTAGTAGGGGTGAGCTGTCACATCCCTAGTTCTGTTAGGCTCTAGGCTAGCCCTTCTTGTGTGCATCATGTTTAAATTTCTCAGAAACTTGAAATGGGGATTGTTCAAACCCTAGCACCAAATGAGTTCAAATAGGCTCAAATAAAATCACTTCCAATAAACCCAAAGTGACTTCAGGAAAAGTCCATCAGTTTTGAAACTGGTGAAAACCTCTGACAAAAATTGGTGCATATTTTTCCTAGGTCATTTCAGGTTTTTGGATTAAATCATAAGTATTTGAATTGGAGCATTTAATGGCTATAAATATTTTAAATGCTTCAATAATTCTGAAAACATTTGAGGGCTGTTAGTAAACATTTTAAAAGTGCCCACAAATTTTCTCAGGAGTTTTAAAAAATGGTTTAGTATTATTACTAAATCAAAAACAGAAAAGCAAATTAGAAAACAGTAACTAAACTGGAAAGAGAGAGAGTAACCTTACAGCGACATACCGAGGCCCACTCACGGTGGCCCAGCAGAATCGGCCCAACCCACTGTGGGCGCCTTGGTCTTCTTCCACCTCTGCCAAGATGGCGAGGCGTGTCGACGCCAGCCGCCCGAGGCCTCCACCTCCTCCCTCCCGGCCTGCTGGCTCCTCCTCGATGCACCGGCGACGCCACGCAACCCTTGGCCCCTCTCCTCTCTCCTGGACCTCTCTCCTCCTCGATCTCTCCACCTTTCGCCACGAACCCGCCCATCGCCGTTCGCCGTTGCCGCGACCACCGCCGTCCAGCGACACCCGAAAGCAGTCTCGAGCTCCGCCCCGATGCCCTCTTCCTCCTCACAGATCCTCAAGACGCCGGAAGCCCCTGGACGCCGCCAACATCGTCGTTCCCCTCGTCGGCCACCGGAGATCGCCGCCGCCCGTACATCGCCTCCGACGCCTCCCCGAGCCCACTTCGACGGCCGCCGCAACCGCCGTGAGCTACTGCTCCTCCTCCCCCTCTCCGTTCTCTCGTTTGCACGCCGCAGCTGTCGCTTTGCCGACGACCAGAACCCACCGCCGCCGTACTCACCGCCGACGACGCTCCGGTGACCATTTGGTCCCGGGTGCATGTCCACCGAGTTGCCGCCCCGCGCTGAGCCTCTCTAGCGCCTCCCCTTGCCCGCTTGCACCCTGCAGCCCCGCTTCCGCACACCTCCGAGCTCCGGCCGCCGCCCGGCTCGTTGCTGCCGCTGCCACACACACCCACAGCACACCACGCGGCCACCACCGGATGCGCCGCACTGCCAGCAACCTGTAGAGACCAACCGCGGCTCAAACCGCTGCCTGTAGCGCCGCCCCGACCAACTCCGGCAAGTTTCTTCCGCCGTTGTGGTCGCCGACGTCACCTGCTGACGTGGCGCCGGTTAGTTAGTGCTAATGACCGCTATAAGCACCCCATGAGCCACTGCCATGTGGGCCCCTGCGCTTAATTAGGATTAGTATAATTTTTTTCTGTTAAATTAGTGTTAGTGCGGTGGACCCCACATGCTAGTTTGACTTTGGCCAAGTCAGCTTTGACTGGTCCCACATGTCATCCGCCTAAACCAGCCTGAGACGCTGACGTATGGGTCCCACTGGTCAGGTTTGACCTGGCCGACCCAGTTGACTGCTGATATCACAGTGACGTCATGCTGACGCATTAATTCGATTTCTGGATTTATTCTTTTACAGGAAATTCCAGAAAATAACCAAAACTTCTAAAAATCATAGAAAATCAACCGTAGCTCAGAATGAAATAATTTATATATGAAAAATGATCAGAAAAATCCAATCTATCCATCTGTACCATTTTAATGCATGTTAGAACAATTTATACCTGCTGATCAGGTCAAATCAATTAAATGGCATTTAAACTCTCACATATGGAGTTTGAATTTGAACCTAGTGTTCAAACCAACCCCATTTAACTTGCTGCTAGATGCATTAGGCCAATCAACAGCGTACTGCCATGTCATCTTCATGCATCATATTGTTGCATGGCATTGATTGTGTTTCTCCTTTGTTTGTCGGTGTTTGTCCCTCTCGATGAGACGCATCGTGCAAGCGATGAGTTCGATGACACCGATGAAGAACTATAATATCTTCAGGAGTGCCAGGCAAGCAAAACCCCCCTTGTTCATTCCGATACAATCCCACTCTCTCGCTCCTGCTCTCTTTTACTGCATTAGGACAACAACGATTCATCTACTACATGCTGCGGTAGCTGAACCCCTTTATCCTCTGCATGACCTGTCATTGCCACAGTAAATAGATGAAACCCACTAGCATGAGTAGGAGTTGTTTGAGCCCTGATGTGCCTACTCAATCATGCTTGTTTGTCATGCCTGCTATTGCTTAGAGTTGAGTCGGGTCTGATTCATCGGGAATGAATTGGAATTTGGTGAACATGTCCTACTGTTGAGAGCTAAGTGTGTGAACACGATTTGGTAAAGGTAGCGGTGAGAGGCCATGTAGGAGTACATGGTGGGTTGTCTCGTTGCAGCCGTCCTCAGGAACTGACTTCTGTGTTTGTGATCCATGAACAGTTACTACCACACATTGGGTTCCGGTAACTCGGCCCCTCTCGGCTTATTAATCAACTCGATCTCTGTCCAGGAGTTGCAACTAGTTTCTGGTGTTTGTAGGTAGTGTTAGTAGTCTACCAAGTGGCACCCGTGCAGGTGGGCTTGGGACAGACTAAACACTGATGGCCGGTGTACCAAGTGGCACCGGTTGGTGGGCTTGGAACCTGTACACATCGTTTGGGGCCGTGGCGACACCCGGCGGATCTCCTTGCGGATGGAACCGAATAGGCGATAAACACGGACGAGAGACTTGTGTGGTTAGTCGGTCGTGGCCGACTCCCTCGCCCGGCTTCCGCTTGAAGGTTGCCGAGGTACATGGCGTGTCTGAGGCGATAAGTGGCGAGAGCGTGTGTGAAGAAGTACACCCTGCAGGTTATCATTATCTATTGAATAGCCGTGTCCGCGGTAAAGGACTTCGGGTTGCTGTACAGTTCATAGACAAGTGAAAGTGGATACTCTAAAATCGCAAGATAAGCGTGAGTGCTATGGATGGCGTTCTCGTGGGAAGGCGGGAGCAGATCCATAGTGGTGTATTGATATGGTGAATATGTGGACTCGTGTGCGCCACCTCAAAAGAGTTACTTGCAGTAGTAGTTCAGGATAGCCACCGAGTCAAAGCTGGCTTGCTGCAGTCAAACTCCACCACCCCTTTGTTGATAATGATGCATATGTAGTTAGTTCTGATGTAAGTCTTGCTGAGTACAATTGTACTCACGTTTGCTTATTTATGTTTTGCAGAGAGACGTCAGTCTCGCTAGTAGTTCAGCGTGGACTCGACGTTTAGCTTGTTACCTCAGCTACGATCTTGTGCCCTCGGCGAGATCAGTAGATAGTCAGGCTTCTCAGCCTTTTCCATTTATAGATGTCGTACTCGGACATGTTTAGCTTCGCGTGTGCTTGTTTTGTATGCTCGAATGTTGGGTCATGAGACCCATGCTTGTAATATCTCGCTCCTCGGGCCTAATGAATAAATATTTGAGTCGTAGAGTTATGTTGTGATGCCATGTTGTATTTACACATATTGAGCATATTGTGTGTATGTTTGAAATGCTTAGTATGTGTGGGATCCGACAATCTAGTTGTTTATCCTTGGCAGCCTCTCATATGGGGAAATGTAGTCTAGTGCTTCTGGCGATAGTAGTCCGCCACAGCCGGTTCACGAGTCCTGCTAGCCCAAAGACTACTGCTCGGACACTTGACTAGCCGGCATGTGTTTCACGCCGTTCATGTGTACATCCCTTTGGAAATGTCACATGGCGACATCCGGAGTCCGCCTAGCTGCTACATACCGGGTTACCGGAGTCCTGTTAGCCAGTGCTACAACCCGGATTCATACGTTGATGACCGACATGCTCGATGTGATTCATGTATGCCTGTCCCCATGGGTTAGCGCCACTTTGGGTTCACGACTAGCCATGTCGGCCCGGGTTCTCTGTCATATGGATGCTAGCGACACTATCATATACGTGAGCCAAAAGGCGCAAACGGTCCCGGGCCCTGGTAAGGCGACACCCGTAGGAATACCGTGCGTGCGGCCGCAAAGTGATATGAGGTGTTACTAGCTAGATCGATGTGACTTGGAATCGGGGTCCTGACAAGGAGCGTCGTTTTCACCCTTTTGCATGAAAGGGGTATTTGTTCGAGTGGACGTGCTTCCCGACTGATCGGGGTATGTTGACCGCGAGGAAAAACTTGGTGGCACTCGTATGTCTCCCGGAGGAGATAGACTAGTGGTCCGATGTGGACGTGCCATGAAACCTGAGTGGCAAGGTGATAACCCACAAGTATAGGGGATCGCAACAGTTTTCGAGGGTAGAGTATTCAACCCAAATTTGTTGATTCGACACAAGGGGAGCCAAAGAATATTCTCAAGTATTAGCAGCTGAGTTGTCAATTCAACCACACCTGGAAACTTAGTATCTACAGCAAAGTGTTTAGTAGCACAGTAATATGATAGTGGTGGTAACGGTAACAAAAGTAAAGACGGTAAAAGTAATGTTTTTGGTATTTTTTTAGTGATTGTAACAGTAGCAGCGAAAAAGTAAATAACCAAAGACCAGTATATGGAAAGCTCATAGGCACCGGATTAGCGATGGATAATTATGCCGGATGCGGTTCATCATGTAACAGTCATAACATAGGGTGACACAGAACTAGCTCCAATTCATCAATGTAATGTAGGCATGTATTCCGAATATAGTCATACGTGCTTATGGAAAAGAACTTGCATGACATCTTTTGTCCTACCCTCCCGTGGCAGCGGGGTCCTATTGAAAACTAAGGGATATTAAGGCCTCCTTTTAATAAAGAACCGGAACAAATCATTAGCACATAGTGAATACATGAACTCCTCAAACTATGGTCATCACCGGAGTGGTCCCGTTATTGTCACTCGGGTTGCGGATCATAACACATAGTAGGTGACTATAGACTTGCAAGATAGGATCTAGAACACACATATATTCATGAAAACATAATAGGTTCAGATCTGAATTCATGGCACTCGGGCCCTAGTGTCAAGCATTAAGCATAGCAAAGTCATAGCAACATCAATCTCAGAACATAGTGGATACTAGGGATCAAACCCTACCAAAACTAACTCGATTACATGATAAATCTCATCCAACCCATCACCGTCCAGCAAACCTACGATGGAATTACTCACGCACGGCGGTGAGCATCATGAAATTGGTGATGGAGGATGGTTGATGATGATGACGGCGACGAATTCCCTCTCCGGCCCCGAGCGGACTCAGATCAGCCCTCCGAGAGATATTAGGGCTTGGCGGCGGCTCCGTATCGTAAAACGCGATGATTTCTTCTCTCTGATTTTTTTCTCCCCGAAAGCCAATATATGGAGTTGGAGTTGGCGTCGGAGGGTCTCCAGGGGGCCCACGAGGTAGGGGGGTGCGCCCAGGAAGGGGGCGCGCCCCCCACCCTCGTGGACAGGGTGTGGGCCCCCTGGTCTTCATCTTTGGCGAGGATTTTTTATTATTTATTCTAAGATATTCCGTGGAGTTTCAGGTCATTCCGAGAACTTTTGTTTTCTGCACATAAAACAACATCATGGCAATTCTGCTGAAAACAACGTCAGTCTGGGTTAGTTCCATTCAAATCATACAAGTTAGAATCCAAAACAAGGGCAAAAGTGTTTGGAAAAGTAGATACGACGGAGACGTATCAACTCCCCCAAGCTTAAACCCTTGCTTGTCCTCAAGCAATTCAATTGACAAACTGAAAGAGAAAAAGAAAAACTTTTACAAACTTTGTTTGCTCTTGTTGTTGTAACTATGTCAAGCCAGCATTCAGGTTTTCAGCAAAGATCATAACTAACCACATTTGCAATAATTCTCAGGTCTCATGTTTACTCATATCAATAACATAATCAGCTAGCAAGCCATAATAATAAATCTCGGATGACAACACTTTCTCAAAATAATCATAATATGATATAACAAGATGGTATCTCGCTAGCCCTTTCTGAGACCGCAAAACATAAATGCAGAGCACCTACAAAGATCAAGGACTGACTAGACATTGTAATTCATGGTAAAAGAGATCCAATCATAGTCATACCCGATATAAATTAACAGTAATTAATGCAAATGACAGTTGTGCTCTCCAGCTAGTGCTTTTAGTAAGAGGGTGATGACTCAACATAAAAGTAAATACATAGGCCCTTCGCAGAGGGAAGTAGGGATTTGTAGAGGTGCCAGAGCTCGGTTTTGAAATAGAGATAAATTATATTTTGAGCGGCATACTTTCATTGTCAACATAACAACTAAGAGATGACGATATCTTCCATGCTAAACAAATTATAGGCAGTTCCCAAACAGAATGGTAAAGTTTATACTCCCCCTCCTCCACAAGCATCAATCCATGGCTTGCTCGAAACAACGAGTGCCTCCAACATTCAACGGGTCCCAGGGGGAGTTTTGTTTGCAATTATTTTGATTTAGTTTGCATAAAGCATGGGACTGGGCATCCCGGTGACCAGCCATTTTCTCGTGAGTGAGGAGCGGAGTGCACTCCTCTTGAGAATAACCCGCCTAACACAGAAGATAAGGGCAGCCCTAGTTGATATATGAGCTATTCGAGCATGCAAAACAGAATGTTTATTTGAAGGTTTAGAGTTTGGCACATACAAATTTACTTGGAACGGCAGGTAGATACCGCATATAGGAAGGTATGGTGGACTCATATGGAATAACTTTGGGGTTTAAGGGATTGGATGCACAAGCAGTATTCCCGCTTAGTACAAGTGAAGGCTTAGCAAAAGACTGGGAAGCGGCCAACTAGAGAGCGACAACAGTCATGAACATGCATTAAAATTAATAAACATTGAATACAAGCATGAATAGGATATAATCCACTCTGAACATAAACATCGTGAAGGCTATGTTGATTTGTTTCAACTACATGCGTGAACATGTGCCAAGTCAAGTCAAGTCAAGTCACTTAAATCATTCAAAGGAGGATATCAACCCATCATACCACATCACAACCATTTCAATAGCATGTTGGCACGCAAGGTAAATCATTATAACTCATAGCTAATCAAGCATGGCATGAGCAACTATGATCTCTAATTGTCATTGCAAACATGTTTATTCATAATAAGCTGAATCAAGAACGATGAACTCATCATATTTACAAAAACAAAAGAGGTCGAGTTCATACCAGCTTTTCCCATCTCAGTCATTCCATCATATATCATCATAATTGCCTTTCAGTTGCACGACCGAACGGTGTGAATAATAATAAGAGTGCACGTGCATTGGACTAAGCTGGAATCTGCGAGCATTCAATAAATAGGAGAAGACAAGGCAATATGGGCTCTTGGTTAAATCAACAATGATGCATATAAGAGCCACTTCAACAATTTAATCATGGTCTTCTCCTACTAACCCCCAAAGAAAAGAAAAGAAATAAAAACTATTTACACGGGAAAGCTCCCAACAAGCAAAAGAAGAACGGGAAATATTTTTGGGTTTTCTTTTTAATTACTACAACAAAGAAATAAACTACTACTAATTTTTTGGTTTTTCTTAAGGTTTATTAAACACACAAGAAGAAAGCAGGAAAAAGAAAATAAACTAGCGTGGATATTACGGTGAAAGAGTATGAGCACGACATCTAGCAATGAGTGTGTGTGAACATAAATGTAATGTTGGTGAAATCGTACTCCCCAAGCTTAGGCTTTTGGCCTAAGTTGGTCTATTGCCAGGGATAGCCTGGCGTATACCCGTTGGTGTAGCTGGGGTCATACTGCGATGCAGCGGCTATCGCCTCCTGAGCTGCAGTGTGGCATCGAGCCGCCTCCGCTCTTCTCTCGTACTCATCTGCCTCCTCTCTGGTAATAACATATCTTCCTTTTGCCTGAGAATCAAAGAAGGCAGGAGCAGGAAGAGTAATACGGACAACATGCCGTTTGTTAAAGATCAGTCGATACTGGAGAGGTGGTCCAGTCCTCTCAACAAACTGGTGGGAAACCATAGAGTCAAAATCTAAATAAGTAGGGGGTAACTCCACATCACCCTCACGAATGTCTATCTCAAGAAAATTAGCTAAGCGGGTTGCATAAATTCCTCCAAAGAAATCACCGTTATGTCTATTATGATGCAACCTACGAGCTACAATGGCTCCCATATGATAAGATTGGTCTCCTAACACAGCACTTCTGAGAATGCTGAGATCAGGAGCACACATATGACATGCTTCATCCTTAGCATTTATGCATCTACCTATGAAGAGAGAAAAATAATGTATAGCAGGAAAGTGAATGCTCCCTATAGTGGCTTGTGTTATATCTCTAGATTCCCCCACAGTTATTCTAGCAAGAAAGTCTCTATATTCAGATTTAAGGGGATCCCTCACACTACCCCAAGATGGAAGTTTGCAAGCAAAATTGAAATCCTCTAAGTCCATGGTATAAGATTTGTCATAAAGGTCAAACATGACTGAAGGAGAATTACGCGAAGATGAAAACTCAAACCTCCTCACAAATGAACTTGTGAGATCATGATACTGGGGGCATTTGTCAGCTTCAAAGTCCTCAAGACCGGCATTAAGAAAATATGCGCTAAATTCTTCTTTGATTCCCGCTTGATTCATAAAATTTTCCGAAGGCCATTCACAGGCCTCACAGAGGCGTCTCTTGGTGGTTCCTCGTCAAGATCACGCATTGCAAGCCAGGACCTTGCTTCCTTGAAGAACCACCTTGGAACATCTTCCTAAACATATTGTTTGCTCTGAAAAAATTCTGAAATTTTTAGTAACTTCAAAATAAAAGTGAACCAACTTAAATAAAATTGATAGCAACTACTCCTACTAGTGCCTAGAGCCTATATCAAGCATTAGAACTACTTGGAACCATATAAATTTGACATGCAAGCTCAAGAACATGGTCACCTATGCAGCACAAATTTGCAAAAAATAAAGCACTAGAACAAAAACTAATTGGACCAATGGAGGAGTCACATACCAAGGAACAATCTCCCCAAGCAGTTTTGCGAGAGGTGCTTTGAGCAAGGAGATCGAAAATCATAGCAACAGGGGCTGGAACTCGTGCTTGAGTTGGTTTTTCGTGTTTGTGTGAGGCAGAGGGAGAAGATGGGTGCAGGGATAAGTGGAGGAGGGCCACCTTGGGCCCACGAGGCAGGGGGGGCGTGCCCAGGGGGGTAGGGCGCCCTCCACCTCGTGGCAGTGTGGCAGCCTCCCATGTAATTTTGCACGATAAATCTTCAAATATTCCCGAAAAAATCATATTAAATTGGCATAGCATTCTAAGGACTTTTATTTTTGAGATATTTTTATATTGCACGGATAAGTCAGGAAACAGACAGAAAAATACTATTTTACTCTATTTCTACTAAATAACAGAAAATATAAAAAGAGTACAGAAGGTTGTGCTTCTAGTTTCATCCATCTCATGCTCATCAAAAGGAATCCACTAACAAGGTTGATCAGGTCTTGTTAACAAACTCATTCTGATTAACATGGAACCGAATAAATTTCGAATAACACTAGGTTACCTCAACGGGGATGTGGACATCCCCAATAATAAGTATATCATATTTCTTCTTGACAGTAGGGAGAGGAAATTCAAAACCTCCAAATATAATTGATGGAATTTTTCCAATAGAGTTGATACTATAAACTTGAGGTTGTTTCCTCGGAAAGTGTACCGTATGCTCATTACCATTAACATAAAAAGTGGCATTGCCTTTGTTGCAATCAATAACAGCCCCTGCAGTATTAAGAAAAGGTCTTCCAAGAATAATAGACATACTATCATCCTCGGGAATATCAAGAATAACAAAGTCCGTTAAAATAGTAACATTTGCAACCACAACAGGCACATCCTCACAAATACCGACGGGTATAGCAGTTGATTTATCAGCCATTTGCAAAGATATTTCAGTAGGTGTCAACTTATTCAAGTCAAGTCTACGATATAAAGAGAGAGGCATAACACTAACACCGGCTCCAAGATCACATAAAGCAGTTTTAACATAATTTCTCTTAATGGAGCATGGTATAGTAGGTACTCCTGGATCTCCAAGTTTCTTTGGTATTCCACCCTTAAAAGTATAATTAGCAAGCATGGTGGAAATTTCAGCTTCCGGTATCTTTCTTTTATTAGTAATGATATCCTTCATATATTTAGCATAAGGATTTGTTTTGAGCACATCAGTTAATCGCATACGCAAAAAGATGGGTCTAATCATTTCAGCAAAGCGCTCAAAATCCTCACATCCTCTTTCTTGGATGGTTTCGGAGGAAAAGGCATGGGTTTCTGAACCCATGGTTCCCTTTCTTTACCATTTTTCCTAGCAACGAAGTCTCTTTTATCATAACGTTGATTCTTTGATTGTGGGTTATCAAGATCTACAGCAGGTTCAACTTCTACATCATTATCATTACTAGGTTGAGCATCATCATGAACATCATCATTAACATTTTCACTAGGTTCATGTTCATTACCAGATTGTGCTTCAAAGATCATACATAGAGATATCATTTGGATTCTCGGTGGTTCAACAATAGGTTCACTAGAAGTTTGCAAGGTCCTATCATTTTTCTTTTTCTTCCTTTTAGAAGAACTAGGTACATCAATATTATTTCTCTGAGAATCTTGCTCGATTCTCTTAGGGTGGCCTTCAGGATACAGAGGTTCCTGAGTCATTCTACCAGTTCTAGTAGCCACTCTAATAGCATAATCATTTTTCTTACTATTAATTTCATCAAGCACTTCTTTTTGAGCTTTAAGTACTTGTTCTACTAGAGTGGTAACCATAGAAGCATGTTTGCTAACAAGTTTAAGTTCACCTCTAATATTAGCCATATAATCACCCAAGCGTTTAATCATATAAGCATCTTGTTTTAATTGTCTACCAAAATAAGCATTAAAGTCATCTTGCTTAAACATAAAGTTATCAAACTCATCCAAGCACTGACTAGCAATTTTAGTAGGAGGGACTTCAGCTTTATCATATCTATAGAGAGGATTTACCTTTACTACCTGTGACGGGATATCGGGATTAGGAGGTTCTTCAGAGAACGAAGAATTGAGATCATATACTTCTTCAACAGGCGGTAAATTAAGACCGTGTATTTCTTCAATAGGAGGTAAATTCTTATCATCTTCAACTTTAATACCTTTTTCTTTCATAGATTTCTTTGCCTCTTGCATATCTTCAGGATGAGAAATAGAACACCTCTCTTCGGAGTTGGTTTAGGAATAGGCTCGAGAATTGGCTCGAGCTGGCTCGGGAGGTGCCCAATTATTTTCATTTGTCAACATATTATTCAATAGAATTTCAGCTTCAACCGTGTTCTTTCCTGAAAAGAGAACTAGCACAACTATCCGTAATCTCTGGAAGCATCGGTTAGTCCATTATAAAAGATATCAAGTATTTCAGGTTTCTTAAGAGGATGATCAGGCAAAGCATTAAGTAACTTGAGAAGCCTCACCCAAGCTTGTGGGAGACTCTCTTCTTTAATTGGCACGAAGTTGTATATTTCCCTCAAAGCAGCTTGTTTCTTATGAGCAGGGAAATATTTAGCAGAGAAGTAATAATTTATCAAGGTAATTTGATGTGTGCTAAAATAATTTGTGTGAAAAACACCCATAGACACCCGCTGGGAGTGCAAGGGGCTTGCTGGTTAACCAGCAAGAGTCTAAAAGAGCTAAGGATCCGTTCGAACTTGTCAAAGTTAAGGATCCGACTGAACTCATTGGAGTACTCGCTCAAATAAAATGGAAGTGTAGTGTTCCGACTGAGTTGCAGCCCCCGAGGACCGATGCAAACTCGAAATGAAGAACACATGGTGTTCGTGAGTGGCGTATGCATTAAAATGAAAGTTGGATTCGGGAGTCAAATAACCAGTAGTAAGCAAGTACGTGAAAATAAGCAACGGAGCATAGAGGTACACTCGGCGGCGTGGTCTCCGAGTGAACGTGATGTGTGAATTACGGGATACTCTGGAATGCGGAAATAACAGAATGCAGTGCATGTAGAATGACTTAGATGTCTGAAGGCGCACGAGTGGCCGAGTGGTGAAGATGTGTTCGACCGATAGCGATGCGTGGGGCGGCCAATTGATGAGATGTGTCTCACCGAGTGGCGACGCGCGGGACGGCCGAGTGGTGAGGATGTGTCCAACCGATGGCGACGCGTGGGGCGGCCGATTGATGTAGATGTGTCTCACCAAGTGGAGATGCGCGGGATGACCGAGTGGTGAGGACTAAAAGATTCTCCGAACGATCGGATGCTGTTGATCACCGAGCAAAACTTGGTGGCATTCACATGTCTCTCATAAGAGATAGACTTGAGGTCCGAGTGTGGACATGCCATAAAAACCCGAGTGACGACGCCGGCGCGTGGTTTGAATCTCCGGAGAGACGCCACTCTTTATCCTAGGGGAACGCTAGCGCAGGCCATCTCCGAGTCCAAGTTTATCAAACTAACGCCTTGGGGCCTAGACGAAGGGCCAAGTGTATCCGTAGAGGAGCGTCGTTTTCACCCTTTTGCATGAAAGGGGTATTTGTTCGAGTGGACGTGCTTCCCGACTGATCGGGGCATGTTGACCGTGAGGAAAAACTTGGTGGCACTCGTATGTCTCCCGGAGGAGATAGACTAGTGGTCCGATGTGGACGTGCCATGAAACCTGAGTGGCAAGGTGATAACCCACAAGTATAGGGGATCGCAACAGTTTTTGAGGGTAGAGTATTCAACCCAAATTTGTTGATCGACACAAGGGGAGCCAAAGAATATTCTCAAGTATTAGCAGCTGAGTTGTCAATTCAACCACACCTGGAAACTTAGTATCTGCAGCAAAGTGTTTAGTAGCACAGTAATATGATAGTGGTGGTAACGGTAACAAAAGTAAAGACGGTAAAAGTTTTTGGTATTTTTGTAGTGATTGTAACAGTAGTAGCGGAAAAGTAAATAAGCGAAGACCAGTATATGGAAAGCTCATAGGCACCGGATTAGCGATGGATAATTATGCCGAATGCGGATCGTCATGTAACAGTCATAACATAGGGTCACACAGAACTAGCTCCAATTCATCAATGTAATGTAGGCATGTATTCCGAATATAGTCATACGTGCTTATGGAAAAGAACTTGCATGACATCTTTTGTCCTACCCTCCCGTGGCAGCGGGGTCCTATTGGAAACTAAGGGATATTAAGGCCTCCTTTTAATAGAGAACCGGAACAAAGCATTAGCACATAGTGAATACATGAACTCCTCAAACTATGGTCATCACCGGGAGTGGTCCCGATTATTGTCACTTCGGGGTTGCCGGATCATAACACATAGTAGGTGACTATAGACTTGCAAGATAGGATCTAGAACACACATATATTCATGAAACCATAATAGGTTCAGATCCGAATTCATGGCACTCAGGCCCTAGTGACAAGCATTAAGCATAGCAAAGTCATAGCAACATCAATCTCAGAACATAGTGGATACTAGGGATCAAACCCTAACAAAACTAACTCGATTACATGATAAATCTCATCCAACCCATCACCGTCCAGCAAGCCTACGATGGAATTACTCACGCACGGCGGTGAGCATCATGAAATTGGTGATGGAGGATGGTTGATGATGACGACGGCGACGAATTCCCCTCTCCGGAGCCCCGAACGGACTCCAGATCAGCCCTCCTGAGAGAGATTAGGGCTTGGCGGCGGCTCTGTATCGTAAAACGTGATGATTTCTCCTCTCTGATTTTTTCTGCTCGAAAGCCAATATATGGAGTTGGAGTTGGCGTCGGAGGGTCTCCAGGGGGGCCACGAGGTAGGGGGGCGCGCCCCCCACCCTCGTGGACAGGGTGTGGGCCCCCTGGTCTTCATCTTTGGCGAGGATTTTTTATTATTTATTCTAAGATATCCCGTGGAGTTTCAGGTCATTCCAAGAACTTTTGTTTTCTGCACATAAAACAACATCATGGAAATTCTGCTGAAAACAGCGTCATTCCGGGTTAGTTCCATTCAAATCATACAAGTTAGAGTCCAAAACAAGGGGAAAAGTGTTTGGAAAGGTAGATACGACGGAGACGTATCACAAGGCTAGCGCGTGGGCTAATTATCCGGCGAGAGGCGACTCATTATCCCGGGGGAACACCAACACATGCCATCTCTGAGTCCAAGTTTATGAAACTGACGCCTTGGACCCTAGTGGAAGGGCCAAGTTAACCCACG
This sequence comes from Aegilops longissima, assembly GCA_021605205.1. Lineage (NCBI taxonomy): Eukaryota > Viridiplantae > Streptophyta > Magnoliopsida > Poales > Poaceae > Aegilops > Aegilops longissima. Next base: position 458,134,156 of record CM038681.1, read on the forward strand.
GAGGGGCGTCAAGCTCATCTCATAGCTATCCTGAAGATGACTTCAGTTGGGTGTTACGTCTCCGAGTGCACGGGTCCCCATGGAGGGTGGTCTGAAGATGACTTCAGTCGGGTGTTTTACGTGTCCGGGTGCATGGGTCCCCATGGAGGGTGGTTAGTGAGACTGACAGACGTCCTTTCGAAAAGGAACTATGGGCTACCGATCGGATCAATTCGCCGCGGAAATTCCGGTGAGGCCTAGCCCAACAGAGTTGCGACGCGCGGGGCGGCTAAGTCGGACATGTTGATGAAGTCGCGGACATCCGAGTGACGACAACGCGCGGACGGCTGAGTGCAAGCGGTCCGTCCAAGTGGATGTTGACCGGAGCGAATGTCGTTGGTGTAAATCCCACGACCAAGTGGACGGCCGAGTAAATCCGTCTGAGTGAACACCGTCTAGAAGCTGACCAGAGGGAGGCATCGTCGTGTGCGGGGACATGGCCGGACTCGATGCCCGTGCCGCATCGGTCAGTTAACCATCCGAATAAATTCGCGCGAGCATGTGTGCGAACTGTCCAAGCGAAGCTTTAGTCCCATACGAGTGAACCTAGGTTCGAACAGGAAAAGGACTGTTAAGCTATCGTCGAATAATTTGAGAAATGAATTGTAAAATTATCGGAGAGGATACGATTGTTCCCCTGAGTTCGTCATCATATTTAAGTGGAGAGTGGCGAGCGCCATCAGCCCATGGCCAAGCACCGATTCCGGAGGGAGGAGCGGCGACACGAATGGGACGGTGCTAGGTTAGGCTTGTGTAATGTTGGGGGTTCATCGATGACATTGCAGATGAGGCTGGAGCCTACAACAAGCCGGACGGCGCAGGTGGTTGTGCGTGGAGGTTCAATGACGGCCTCGCAGGCGAAGCCAGAGACAGCGACGAGACGGATGGCGCCGATGGCTGCATGCTGAAGCCAACCAACCGAGTAACCTACACGTTAATTGTCCAGAGTGCAGAAATCATCTCCAGGCTCGCTGGCCGAGTGAACCAGTTCGTTAGTCGGCCGAGTGAAAAGTTCAATCGACTGAGTGAACCATAGCTGGCCTGCAATCCGGTCGCCACGCCATCAGCCGAGTGGAATAAATGGTGAGTCGGTCGGGCGATGCACGCCTGCGCCGCGTCGAGCCTGCGCCTCCACCACGGAGGCTGAGAACACGAGGCGAAGTTGGAAGTCGTGTGTGGGGGCTCAACGACAAGGTTGAAGATGACGATGAAGCGGACGACGCCAACGCCCGTGCGTGACGACGACGAGGCGGACGGTGCCGGTGGCCACGCGTGGAGGCTCAACGACGATTTCGCAGATGAGGTGCAATCGGTTGTGCCGAGGTTGGAGACGATGATGACGTGGACGGCGCCGGTGGCCGCGCACGCACTCGGCTGTACCAAGGTTGGAGACGACGACGGGGCGGACGGCGCCAGTGGGCGCGCACGCACTCGGCTGTACCGATGTTGGAGACGACGACGGGGCGAACGGCCTCGGTGGCCGTGCATGCACTCGGTTGTACCGAGGTTGGAGACGACGACGGGGCGGTTGGCACCGGTGGCTGCGCATGCACTCGGCTGTACCGAGGTTAGAGACGACGACGGGGCGGATGGCGCCGGTGGCCGTGCGTGGAGGTGCAACCGGTTTCTTGTAAGTGCTTGGATTGATGTATGTTTCCTTCAGCGAGAATCGATCTGCCGCCGGTGGTTGAAAAATAAACATCTGCATTATGGCTCGATATATGTCATGCCCCACGGTGGGCGCCAACTTTCGTGGAAATGATTCTGACAATAATAAGGGGTAGGGTAAAGGAGCATGATCTATCGAGATGCATATGGGTGACACGGTGGTTTTAGCGAGTTCGGGCCTCTCGCCGTGGAGATAATAGCCCTACGTCTTGTGCTCCGGAGAGGCTTTGTTTTATCTGAATATGTATCTGAAGATTACAATGAGAGAGAGGAGAACGGATCTGTCACGCCCAATATGCGACCCTATCCAAAAGGAACTCGAAGGTCCCACCAAGGATAGACCCGCATATTAAAACGCTTTTGCAAGGTGGATATCATTACATCAACATTACATAATAGATGGGGATACATACATAAGGCACAAATGCCACAAGAATACATCAACATCATATACAAGATCAACATCCGACTACGGATGAAACATAAACAGAAACTCAAACGACATCCACCCCGCCAGCCCAGGCTGCCGACCTGGAACCTATCCCCTGATCGAAGAAGCAGAAGAAGAACTCAAGACAAGCAAGCATCGCTCTCGCGTCATGATCATCGCAAACCTGTACCTGCAACTGGTGGTGTAGTAATCTGTGAGCCACGAGGACTCAGCAATCCCATAACCATGGGTATCAAGACTAGCAAAGCTTAATGGGTAAGGAAGAGGATAAAGTGGTGAGGTTGCAGCAACGACTAAGCATATATGGTGGCTAACCAACGCAAAATGAGAGCGAGAAGAGAAACAAAGGAACGGTCGTCAACTAGAAATGATCAAGAAGTGATCCTGAACTCCTACTTACGCCAGACATAACCCAGAAACCGTGTTCTCCTCTCGATCAACCCCGAAAAGAGACACTCACGGTTATGCACACGGTGGGTGTATTTTAGAAGAGTTTGCTTCAAGTTTACTACAACCGGATATTAACAAATTCCCATCTGCCACATAACCGCGGGCACGGTTTTCGAAAGTTTATACCCTGCAGGGGTGTCCCAACTTAGCCCATGATAAGCTCTCGCGATCAACGAAGGATATTCCTTCTCCCGGAAGACCGATCAGTCTCGGAATCCGGCTACAAGACATTTCGACAACAATAAAACAAGACCAGCAAGACCTCCGGCGTGCCGACATCCCGATAGTAGCCGCGTATCTCGCCTCGAGCCACGACCGGATGAGCACTACATACAACTAGAACCAGCCCTCAAGTTTCCCGAGGTGGCGCGCAAGTGGCTCTAGTTTGGACCAACACTTAGACAAGCATTGGCCCCGGGGCTAAAATAAAGATGACCCTTGGGATCGCGACTCCCAAGGGAAAAAGGTAATAGGTCGAGGCAAATGGTAAAACCAATGTTGGGCCTTCTTGGAAAAGTCTTATTCAAAGCGAACTGTCAAGGGGTCCCATAAATCACCCGACCGCGTTAGGGACGCAAAATCCGGGAACATAATACTGATATGACGGAAACTAGAGGCGGCAAGAGTGGAACAAAACACCAGGCATAAGGCCGAGCCTTCCACCCTTTACCAAGTATATAGATGCATTAATTAAATAAGATATATTGTGATATCCCAACAAGTAAACATGTTCCAACAAGGAACAACATCTCCATGTTCCAACAAGGAACAAACTTCATCTTCACCTGCAACTAAAACGCTATAAGAGGGGCTGAGCAAAGCGGTAACATAGCCAAACAACGGTTTGCTAGGAAGGGTGCAAAAGGTTAGAGGCTGACATGGCAATTTGGGAGGCTTGAGGAACAAGTGATAGGTAGCGCATCATAGCGATAGAGCGAAACAACTAGCATAGCAATGATAGTAGTGAGATCCAGGTAGCGGTCATCTTGCCTGAATCCCGCTAGGAAGAAGAATGAGTCCATGAAGAAGATGAAGCCACGAAGATGAACCGAGCGTAGACGAGCGAATCCTCACGATCGCAACGAAACGGGAACTATCGAGAAGAAACACACAACATGGTAAACACACCACACATGAACAAGGCATGATGCACAACAAGCATGATGCATGATAAAGCTACATGAAGCTACTCATGGCAAGAGATGATGCAAACAAGAGCAACACATCAAAGCAAGTTTAAATGAGGCCGGAAACAACATATAGCAATACCGGTAAGTCCTCATATGCAAATTTCGAAATTGGTCCAGATCTGAATAAACCTTAAGTTCAAGTTGTTAAACAGCAAGCTAAGATGCACCAAGATGATCTACATGAAATTCTAGTCAAGTTACATATAAAGTTCATTTAATTCGGAGCTACGGCCTAGAAGATATGAGCAAAACAAGTTAAACATGGCATTGATGCAAAATGCATACAAACATCAAGCAAACACCTCAAAACATGGATGCAACATGATAATATGAAGCTACATGCAAAATCAAGCAAGTTTGATATAGAGCACACTCAAAACGGAGCAACGGATCAACACATACACATGAAACAAGTTTAAAGGACAAGCTGTCCTAAACAGCAACTAGGCAAATGGCAAGCACCAAAACACTATGCTACAGCATCTGAACGTAACAACAAAAGACATGGGCATGATGTACAGGTAAAGCATTACAAAACATGAACACTGAGCTATCTCCAGAAATCACTAGAACATGCTCAAAACACATGGCAAGATTGCAAATAATAACAGTTTCACAGACTTAGCAGAATTCACAGGACATGGCAGAAATAACATCAGGTTAACATGTTTAGAGCTATGAAACAACATGTTACAGAACTTATCATGGAAAACAAAGGCATGGCATGAATCTACTAAATGCATAGAACAAAAGTCCCTTACTGACCATAAGCCAAAAGGGATCAGAAAATACAGTTGGAAGCATGTGAATGTAGCAAAAACATAAACAGATTCAGACTTGTGCAAAACTGGAGCGTGGCATAAACAGATAACAAGTAGGCATGTTGGTGAGCTTGAACCACTCACCACAGAGCAATACATGGCATGTCAAGGCAACTCACAGTAAGAAGACATGGCATAGAAGATATACATGGTGAGAACAACAACATAGCATGCAAAGATAAACTACAACAACCTTGGCAAAATTGAATAACATGTAAACAATCTGCCATGAACATTTTATAGCAAAAGTAGAGCTCGATTGACTCAAGCTATGGCAGTCCATAATTGCAAACAAGGGCATGGATGGATAGATAATAACCATATGTTCAAAACATCCTTACTGAAGTATCACAAAATAAGCATGGATCTCTCGGTAGCATCAAGTTTACATGGCATGAAAATATCAGCAGAACAGGGGCTGGAATCAGCAACATCATGAAGCCTAGTTTGCATGCTTGTGCTAGTCACCACAGAGATCACAAAAATACATGGCATACACCCCTGTAAAGATGGCATGGCATATTACAAAACACATGTAGGGCTCAACCTCATAGGGTGCACACATCAATCATGGCAAAAATGACAAAAGTGCAAGACCTGATAAGAATCTGAAACTAACATCACATAGCCCTCTTCCAACAGCATTCCGGGCATCAAGATGAGCTCAAATGTAAATGCTGCAACGAGATGAAATGATGTACTCGTTGAGGCGAACAATTTGACATATTACACGCACGAAACGGAGCTACGGATGCAGAGATACGGCATGGCGAACATGGCATGAAAATGTAAATATTTCGGGGACTTAGATGAATTTCGGGTCAACCTCCAGATTTAGGGTTTGCACGTGGATCGAGGCGGGCCGGATCTCGCTGGAATTGGCGGACGGAGTCGAGGGAGAGGCCGGAGGAGGCCGGGGAGGTCGCCGGCGAGGTGGGGCCGACCGGATCCGGCATGGGGGCGGCGGCCACGGGGCGGCCGGGCGGCCGGGGCTGGGACCAGGCGGCGCGGCGGGAGGCGGCGGCGGGCGGCGGATGAAGGCCGGCTGGGCGAGGCGTGGGGCGGCGGGGGCGGGCGGACTGCTGGGGCAGGAGGCGGGCCAAGGCGGGCGGGGCGTGGCGCTGGGCGCCGAGGCCACGTGCGTAGCCTTGATTAAGCATGGGCGGCGGCGGCGGTTTCGTCCGTGGCGCCGACACGTCGTCAGCCTTGCAGAAGAGAAAAACTAGGGTTAGGGTAGGAAACATCCGCGAATTTGGACGGGGAGGGCTTATTTATGGGTAGAGGGAGCTAGGAGAGTCCAAATGAGGTGCGGTTTTCGCCCACACGATCGTGATCGAACGACCGAGAGCATGGAGGGGAGTTTGCTAGGTTTTGGGCCACTTTGAGGGGGTGTTGGGCTGCAAAGAGAAGGGGCTTTTACGGTTTCCCGGTTAACCGTTGGAGTATCAAACGACCTCCAAATGACCCGAAACTTGACAGGCGGTCTATCGGTGCTATACCAAGGCCGCTTGGCAAACCTTGGGTCATTCCGAGAAAGTTTAACACCCGCACATGAAAAGAGGTAAAAGGGAGCGCCGGGGGACATAGGAGTGCCGGATTGCAAAACGGACAACGGGGAAAATGCTCGGATGCATGAGACGAACATGTATGCAAAATGAAATGCACATGATGACATGATATGAAATGCAGATGATGACATGGCAAAGTGCAACACGCAAGCACATGACAGGGCAAAGACGGCAAATAACTGGCAGACACCTGGCGCATCGAATCCGGGGCGTTACAACACTCCTCCACTAACAAGAGATCTCGTCCCGAGATCTTAGGACCGAGACGGAAGGGAAAAAGGATGAAGAGAAAACAAGAACTCAAGAGAACAAGCAAAGAATCGAGAGCACTCGAGAATAAGAGAGGCACGACGAGAATGCCGAGAATTGAAAGCTCATGGAATCAGATAGACTATGAAACCACTCCGGTTAGAACGAGATAAGAAACGAATAAGATTGAAAGGATTTAGGCAGCACTCCGGTTGAACAAGGAAAGAATAGAACATGAACTACACAAGATGGAATGATACTTGATGAACTCTTGAAGAATGAATTAAACCATGAAGAACCACAATGAAGGACTCCGGTAACAAAAGACGATGAGATAGAATGAAGGATGAAATAATAAGATGAGCCTTGCGATGATTTAGATGGGGGTTCCGATTAAATGGCTGAGGAAATAGAACTCCGGAAAAGAAAAGATGAAAAACTTGGAACTAGAATTTATTAACAAGAACAAACTCCAAAGGAAGGGATTACTCACTTTGAGGAAATAAGAATAAGATTTATTGTATGCTTATCCTTCACCAAATTAAATTGATGACAAGCAATGGATTTTGCATATTACTTATTCTTCTTGAAAAGGATTTAAGGGGAATATAGCACAAAACTTGAGAAAGTCTTCATGAACCACCGGTAGGATTGAAAGAAGGAATGGATTAATATGATCATCAAAGAAAAGAATCTTGAACGAACACCGTTAGAAATGAAAATGAACGAAGAGAAGATAACGAATCGCCGGAAAGAATTAGAAGAACCAATATGCTAGAGGGGATTTAGATTCAAAAGAACAAAGAGATCATGAGCTGATTAAAGAACACTTGAACGAAGCACCAGAAGAATATTGAGATGAACGAAGGGGCACGGATGTAGAATAATTGGGGAATGAATCTGAAAACTTAGAATGAAGAAATCTTCCGAAAAGATGGCCTCCGGATGATCGAGAGAGAAAGAAACTCCTGAAATGCTCCGGATGGATGAAAAGAATTTGCATGACTAGAAACAATTTGATAGCATAACATCGAGCTAGGACCGCGAATCTTCTAGAGAACAGACAAGATTTAGAGGAAAGACTCTTCTTCGGTCTTCAAATGACGATGAGAAACACCACCAAAATTTCTGAGGTACTCCGGGAGAATGAAAAGCAAAGAGGTTGAGGCAACAATGAAATGATTCGAAATCGATCATGGAAAAGGCAAGTGACTGATGATATTCATTCTTACGTCACACTTGAAAAGAATTGGGAATAACTCCGGGAAAATCAGAAGAGTCAGGTAAGATCCTGGGAAAAGACCTGTGGGTTAGGGGCCACTAAAGGAAAGCACCGTTGGAAAGGATTGTTAAAGAGATAGATGATGCACCGGAGCGATTGAAATATTTGAATGAGGAGACAACCTCGAATTAATTTAAACACAGACGAGTCTCCTGAGATGTCTTCATCACTCCGGAAGGATAAACTGGCAAGAGGAGAACGAGCAGGAAAAACACTTCGAGGAAAAGAATATGATCAACCTCAAAACTTGAATTGAGTCCACCGGAGAAGAAAAGAGATGAAGAATGTCGTACAAAACGAGAATTCACCGGTTGAAATAATTGAGGGAAGACTGAAGAGGCTCTACACGAATGGAATTGATGGTCGTAAGAAACTTGAACTGCGGGAATTATAGGGTGGGAGGGCGGGAAAACAAAGACAACTTGGAAGGGGAAACCGACGAATATCTTGAAGAGAAAACACCAGTTGAAATCATTGAGGAAAGAAAGCAAAGTCTTCACACGAGTAGAAGGATACTCAATAGTGGACTCGGTTCCGAGAGGAAGAAGGAGGCGGTGGGAAAAACAAGGACAACCGGACAAGGAAAAACAACGCGTCGGAGGAAGAACCGAGGATTGAACTTGGCAAAGATGAAGATGGTCGAGTCGACTTGACAAGAAATGCACCGGATGAAAAGAGCTGAGGGCCAACGATCGGAAAACCAACTGCGTGATCCTAAAGAAAATTTGAAGGGGAAGAGAAGTAATTCAAAACACCTACGTCAAGATTCCTTACCAGAGCGACGAAGGGGCTGAGGAGTAAAAAGAATTCATACTCTCCGATATAACTAGACTCTGAAAACAGTTTTCTTCTAGACTCGACAACGGCCAAACTACACGATCAATCAAGGGGGCTCCTAAGGTCGGTCGAGGCTCTGATACCAACTTGTCACGCCCAATATGCGACCCTATCCAAAAGGAACTTGAAGGTCCCACCAAGGATAGACCCGCATATTGAAACGCTTTTGCAAGGTGGATATCATTACATCAACATTACATAATAGATGGGGATACATACATAAGGCACAAATGCCACAAGAATACATCAACATCATATACAAGATCAACATCCGACTACGGATGAAACATAAACGAAACTCAAATGACATCCACTCGCCAGCCCAGGCTGCCGACCGAACCTATCCCCGATCGAAGAAGCGGAAGAAGAACTCAAGACAAGCAAGCATCGCTCTCGCGTCATGATCATCGCAAACCTGTACCGCAATCGGTGGTGTAGTAATCTGTGAGCCACGAGGACTCAGCAATCCCATAACCATGGGTATCAAGACTAGCAAAGCTTAATGGGTAAGGAAGAGGATAAAGTGGTGAGGTTGCAGCAACGACTAAGCATATATGGTGGCTAACCAACGCAAATGAGAGCGAGAAGAGAAACAAAGGAACGGTCGTCAACTAGAAATGATCAAGAAGTGATCCTGAACTCCTACTTACGTCAGACATAACCCAGAAACCGTGTTCTCCTCTCGATCAGCCCCGAAAAGAGACACTCACGGTTATGCACACGGTGGGTGTATTTTAGAAGAGTTTGCTTCAAGTTTACTACAACCGGATATTAACAAATTCCCATCGCCACATAACGCGGGCATGGCTTTGAAAGTTTATACCCTGCAGGGTGTCCCAACTTAGCCCATGATAAGCTCTCGCGATCAACGAAGGATATTCCTTCTCCCGGAAGACCCGATCAGTCTCGGAATCCGGCTACAAGACATTTCGACAGCAATAAAACAAGACCAGCAAGACCTCCCGGCGCCGACATCCGATAGTAGCCGTAGCGTATCTCGTCTCGAGCCACGACGGATGAGCACTACGTACAACTAGAACCAGCCCTCAAGTTTCCGAGGTGGCGCCGCAAGTGGCTCTAGTTTGGACCAACACTTAGACAAGCATTGGCCCCGGGGGGGCTAAAATAAAGATGACCCTTGGGATGCGTGACTCCCAAGGGAAAAAGGTAATAGGTCACGCAAATGGTAAAACCAATGTTGGGCCTTGCTGGAAAAGTCTTATTCAAAGCGAACTGTCAAGGGGGTCCCATAAATCACCCTACCGCGTTAGGGACGCAAAAATCCGGGAACATAATACCGATATGACGGAAACTAGGGCGGCAAGAGTGGAACAAAACACCAGGCATAAGGCCGAGCCTTCCACCCTTTACCAAGTATATAGATGCATTAATTAAATAAGATATATTGTGATATCCCAAAAGTAAACATGTTCCAACAAGGAACAACATCTCCATGTTCCAACAAGGAACAAACTTCATCTTCACCTGCAACTAAAACGCTATAAGAGGGGATGAGCAAAGCGGTAACATAGCCAAACAACGGTTTGCTAGGAAGGGTGCAAAAGGTTAGAGGCTGACATGGCAATTTGGGAGGCTTGAGGAACAAGTGATAGGTAGCGCATCATAGCGATAGAGCGAAACAACTAGCATAGCAATGATAGTAGTGAGATCCAGGGTAGCAGTCATCTTGCCTGAAATCCCGCTAGGAAGAAGAACGATTCCATGAAGAAGATGAAGCCACGAAGATGAACCAAGCGTAGACGAGCGAATCCTCACGATCGCAACGAAACGGGAACTATCGAGAAGAAACACACAACATGGTAAACACACCACACATGAACAAGGCATGATGCATGACAAAGCTACATGAAGCTACTCATGGCAAGAGATGATGCAAACAAGAGCAACACATCAAAGCAAGTTTAAATGAGGCCGGAAACAACATATAGCAATACCGGTAAGTCCTCATATGCAAATTTCAAAATTGGTCCAGATCTGAATAAACCTTAAGTTCAAGTTGTTAAATAGCAAGCTAAGATGCACCAAGATGATCTAAATGAAATTCTAGTCAAGTTACATATAAAGTTCATTTAATTCAGAGCTACGGCCTAGAAGATATGAGCAAAACAAGTTAAACATGGCATTGATGCAAAATGCATACAAACATCAAGCAAACAACTCAAAACATGGATGCAACATGATAATATGAAGCTACATGCAAAATCAAGCAAGTTTCATATAAAGCACACTCAAAACGGAGCAACGGATCTACACATACACATGAAACAAGTTTAAAGGACAAGCTGTCCTAAACAGCAACTAGGCATATGGCAAGCACCAAAACACTATGCTACAGCATCTCAACGTAACAACAAAAGACATGGGCATGATATACAGGTAAAGCATTACAAAACATGAACACTGAGCTATCTCCAGAAATCACTAGAACATGCTCAAAACACATGGCAAGATTGCAAATAATAACAGTTTCACAGACTTAGCAGAATTCACAGGACATGGCAGAAATAACATCAGGTTAACATGTTTAGAGCTATGAAACAACATGTTACAGGAACTTATCATGGCAAACAAAGGCATGGCATGAATCTACTAAATGCATAGAACAAAAGTACCTTACTGACCATAAGCCAAAAGGGATCAGAAAATACAGTTGCAAGCATGTGAATATAGCAAAAACATAAACAGATTCAGACATAGTGCAAAACTGGAGCATGGCATAAACAGATAACAAGTAGGCATGTTGGTGAGCTTGAACCACTCAACACAGAGCAATACATGGCATGTCAACGCAACTCACAGTAAGAAGACATGGCATAGAAGATATACATGGTGAGAACAACAACATAGCATGCAAAGATAAACTACAACAACCTTGGCAAAATTGAATAACATGTAAACAATCTGCCAGGAACATTTTATAGCAAAAGTAGAGCTCGATTGACTCAAGCTATGGCAGTCCATAATTGCAAACAAGGGCATGGATGGATAGATAATAACCATATGTTCAAAACATCCTTACTGAAGTATCTCAAAATAAGCATGGATCTCTCGGTAGCATCAAGTTTACATGGCATGAAAATATCAATGAGCAGGGGTTGGAATCAGCAACATCATGAAGCCTAGTTTGCATGCTTGTGCTAGTCACCACAGAGATCACAAAAATACATGGCATACACCCCTGTAAAGATGGCATGGCATATTACAAAACACATGTAGGGCTCAACCTCATAGGGTGCACACATCAATCATGGCAAAAATGACAAAAGTGCAAGACCTGATAAGAATCTGAAACTAACTTCACATAGCCCTCTTCCAACAGCATTTCGGTCATCAAGATGAGCTCAAATGTGAATGATGCAACGAGATGAAATGATGTACTCGTTGAGACGAACAATTTGACATATTACACGCACGAAACGGAGCTACGGATGCAGAGATACGGCATGACGAACATGGCATGATAATGTAAATATTTCGGGGACTTGGATGAATTTCGGGTCAACCTCCAGATTTAGGGTTTGCACGTGGATCGAGGCGGGGCCGGATCTCGCCGGAATTGGCGGCGGAGTCGAGGAGAGGCGGAGGAGGCCGGGAGGTCGCCGGCAGGTGGGGCCGACCGGATCCGGCATGGGCGGGCAGGCGGCCGAGGCGGCCGGCCGGGCGGCCGGGCACCGGCGTGGGGACCGGGGAGGCGCGCCGAGGAGGCGGTGGCGTTGTGGGAGCGGGCGCGCCATGGCGAGGCGCGTGCGCGGTGTGTGGGCGGGCGCGGACGGGCTGGGGCGGAGGCGGGCCAAGCGGGCAGCCGTGTGGGTGTGCGGGCGCCGGGTTAGTGGCGCGCCCGATTATGCGGGCGGCGGCGGTTTCGTCCGTGGTATGGACACGTCCGCGCGGGCGTGAGAGGAGAAAAACTAGGGTTAGGGTAGGAAACATCCGCGAATTTGGACGGGAGGGCTTATTTATAGGTAGAGGGAGCTAGGAGAGTCCAAATGAGGTGCGGTTTTCGCCCACACGATCGTGATCGAACGACCGAGAGCATGGAGGGAGTTTGCTGGGTTTTGGGCCACTTTGAGGGGTGTTGGGCTGCAAAGAGAAGGGGCTTTTACGGTTTCCCGGTTAACCGTTGGAGTATCAAACGACCTCCAAATGACCCGAAACTTGACAGGCGGTCTATCGGTGCTATACCAAGGCCGCTTGGCAAACCTCGGGTCATTCCGAGAAAGTTTAACACCCGCACATGAAAAGAGGTAAAAGGGAGCGCCGGGGGACATAGGAGTGCCGGATTGCAAAACGGACAACGGGGAAAATGCTCGGATGCATGAGACGAACATGTATGCAAAATGAAATGCACATGATGACATGATATGAAATGCAGATGATGACATGGCAAAGTGCAACACGCAAGCACATGACAGGGCAAAGACGGCGAATAACTGGCAGACACCTGGCGCATCGAATCCGGGGCGTTACAGGATCCCCATGTCTGAGCTTAGTCCTAAGACTAGTGGTGAGGGAGAGAGAGAAGAATGAGAACCTGTCGAGCTATGCAGTGGGGGTGGCATATATAGAGTGTGCCACCCCCTCATCTCTTATGTTACAAATTAGAGCATCAATGCCATAATATCAGCCCACTATGAAACCTCCACCATGTGGATGACGTTTCAACTGCCTTGCCGACTGTTGGTCTTCGCACGCCCGAGTGAGTCATACAGCCGAGTGGTTGCCTGTCGTTTGAGTGGATGGTACGTCGATCATCCGAGTGGATAGTATGTCTGAATGATATTTATCTGGACCCACTTGCTATGTGGACCCCATGCTTTAGGATATTTCGACCCTTCGTGGGCCTACCTGTTATGTGTATCCCCAACAGACCGGGCCAGTATAAGTATAGCTAGGTCACCACCATAGAAAGGAGAGTTGGGGCATCCCTAGAGGCCGAACCATGGGCCCTCCCGAGGCAGTTCATCCCTTATACTAGTTCATACTCATCCTCCTCACGAGGCAATCCACCACAAAGCAGGAGTAGGGTCTTACACCGCAAGGTGGCCCAAACCTGGGTAAACTACCGTGTCCATCTTCTCTTCCCTCTCCCCCGAGCACGCCGGAGCAAGGCCTGTTGGGGAACGTAGTAATTTCAAAAAAAATCCTACGCACACGTAGGATCATGGTGATGCATAGCAACGAGAGGGGAGAGTGTTGTCCACGTATCCTCGTAGACCGTAAGCGGAAGCGTTATGACAACGCGGTTGATGTAGTCGTATGTCTTCACGATCGACCGATCCTAGTACCGAAAGTACGGCACCTCCGCGATCTGCAGACGTTCGGCTCGGTGACGTCCCACGAACTCACGATCCAGCAGAGTGTCGAGGGAGAGCTTCGCCAACACGACGGCATGATGACGGTGATGATGAAACTACCGGCGCAGGGCTTCGCCTAAGCACTGCAACGATATGACCGAGGTGGATTATGGTGGAGGGGGCACCGCACACGGCTAAGAGATCAATGATCAACTTGTGTGTCTATGGGGTGCCCCCTGGCCACGTATATAAAGGATGGAGGGAGGAGGAGGGCGGCCCTCATAGGGCGCGCCCAAAGTGTGGAGTCCTACTAGGACTCCCTAGTCCTAGTAGGATTCCACCTCCCACATGGAATAGGAAAAAGGGAAGGGAGAAGGAGAAGGAAAGAAGGGGGCGCCCCCTTTCCGTAGTCCAATTCGGACCAGTCCATGGGGAAGGGGCGCGGCCACCCTTGAGGCCTTTCTCTCCTTTCCCGTATGGCCCATTAAGGCCCAATACGAATTCCCGTAACTCTCCGATATTCTGAAAAATACCCAAATCACTCGGAACCTTTCCGATGTCTGAATATAGCCTTCCAATATATCAATCTTTACGTCTTGACCATTTCGAGACTCCTCGTCATGTCCGGGATCTCATCCGGGACTCCGAACAAACTTCGGTCATCAAATCACTTAACTCATAATACAAATCATCACAGAACGTTAAGCGTGCGGACCCTATGGGTTCGAGAACTATGTAGACATGATCGAGACTCATCTCTGGTTAATAACCAATATCGGAACCTGGATGCTCATATTGGTTCCTACTTATTCTATGAAGATCTTTACCTGTCAAACCGCATAAAAACATACATTGTTCCCTTTGTCATCGGTATGTTACTTGCCCGAGATTCGATCGTCGGTATCTCAATACCTAGTTCAATCTCGTTACCGGCAAGTCTCTTTACTCGTTCCGTAATGCATCATCCTGCAACTAACTCATTAGTCACATTGCTTGCAAGGCTTATAGTGATGTGCATTACCAGGAGGGCCCAGAGATACCTCTGTGATACATGGAGTGACAAATCCTAATCTCGATCTATGCCAACCCAACAAACACCTTCGGAGACACCTGTAGAGCATCTTTATAATCACCCAGTTATGTTGTGACGTTTGATAGCACACAAGGTGTTCCTCCGGTATTCGGGAGTTGCATAATCTCATAGTTAGAGGAACGTGTATAAGTCATGAAGAAAGAAATAGCAATAAAACCCAACGATCATAATGCTAAGCTAACGGATGGGTCTTGTCCATCACATCATTCTCTAATGATGTGATCCCGTTCATCAGATGACAACACATGTCTATGGTCAGGAAACATAACCATCTTTGATTAACGAGCTAGTCAAGTAGAGGCATACTAGGGACACTCTGTTTTGTCTATGTATTCACACATGTACTAAGTTTCCAGTTAATACAATTCTAGCATGAAAAATAAACATTTATCATGATATAAGGAAATATAAATAACAACTTTATTATTGCCTCTAGGGCATATTTCCTTCAAGGTCATGGGGCAGTGAGCAGCAAGTCGTAGCTAGGCATAGTTCTTCACGCACACCCCAGAGTTCGAACCTTGCTTTGGGTCCGCGGAGCCCCGATTCTGACATTTGGCGCGCCAGGTAGGGGTGTGCCAGAGTTTCCTCACTTTGCTCCACTCTTGTCCCACCGTCCCCATGGCCGACGCTCGTCATGTTCGTGCTGAGTGCCGCGTGGCTCGTGTCCCCCAAACGGAGTCGGCGGGCCGTGGCGTCCATCGCCACTGTCCTTCGGCCCCGACCAACGTTGCCACCGACCCTGCCACTCATGAGCAGCAGGACTCTTTGCTTCCACCCTCTGTGCCGCGCGACGGCCGCACCGCTACGCCTTAGCTGACACCGGTCACTGCTTCATCTTCTCATGCTCTCCGCGGCCTGGCCAATGCGCAGGCTGTGCTGCTCATGGCGCGCGAGCTGCTGCGCTACCACCCCGTGAACGAAGGCTATGACGCCTGGCTGGGCCGCATCACCGAGCTCGTCAACGCCACGGACGAGGCCCTAGCGCCCTCCCACTCGCTCCGTCCCTCGCCGTCTCGCGCGGGCGACATGGCACACGGCGCGCCTCCGCCTCCCCCTCTATACGAAGACAATGCTGAGCTCCGGCGTGACGCACGGTCGCGCAGGCCGCTGCATGGAGCACCGGTGCCAGCTCGTGACGAAGCTAGCTGCCAGATTTTGCATCAGCCGATGCACGATGCACGTGCGCCTCCCACGCTGTTGCGCCAGCTCCATGACCGGGCCGCCCAAGAAGCCGCGACACGTGGGCGCCAGGACCCCGCTGCGCTTTGTCTTGAAGCGCGCCCGTCGGCGCCTGGCTGCCGCGCCTTCACCCGTGAGCTGCGCCGGGTGGTCTGGCCAGTCAAGTTCAAGCCGGAGCTGCCCCCGCGCTACGACGGTGTCCCCGACCCTGCGGAATTCCTCCAGCTCTACGCGCTAAGCATTGAAGCAGCTATCAATATTCTTTGGCTCCCCTTGTGTCGAATTAATAAATTTGGGTGAAATACTACCCTCAAAGACTATCATGTTCCCCTATACTTGTGGAACACAAAAGAAACGAGAGATCAATTGAGATACTCTCAATTTGTCGGTTCACTCATTTACTTAGCTAGCACAACAAGGCTAGATATTTGGTGTGAGCATACTGAGAAGGTTCATGCGAAACCTGGGTGATGATTATTGGCATGCACTTGATAAGGTCTTGTGTTATCTAAGAGTAGTGATGAATTCACTATTCAAGGCACGGTGCTGTGCTTGAAGGATATAGTGATTCTAACTGGATTTCTGATGTTGATGTATTTACTCATGGAGGTGGCGTAGTATCATGGAGGTCATGTAAGCAGACAATTTTGATGAGGACAACCATGGAAGCAAAACTCACTTCTTTAGACACAACCACTATTGAAGCAGAGTGGCTGGATGAGTTCTTGATGGACTTGCATGTGGTCGAAAAACCAGTTCAGGTATTCTTATGAATTGTGACAATCAAATGGTTGTTGTTAAAGTGAACAATTCTAAGGATACTGCAAATTCATCAAGGCACGTGAACAAACGTTTGAAGCCTGTCTAGAAATTGAGAAACTTCGGAGTAATAAATGTTACGTATATTCATACAAACAAACAAAAATCACAGATCCCTTTACAAAGGGACTATCATGAAATGTGATACACAATGCATCAGGGAGATGGGTATGAGACCCATATAAGTTACTCCATCGTAGTAACCAACCATTGTGGTCGAAGATCCCATGAATTAGATACTGGGAAGAACAAGCTATTGGTTAACGGATGAGAGTAACCGATAACCCTCTCTATGTGAAGATGCAAAACTCTAAGAACTGTAAGGCAGGTTGACAATATGCTATAATGTGTCTCTATTGGATATATGTAGCAAGATGCTGCCCTACAGAGCATTCTTGAAAGAAAACACATATATGAGCCCCGAATGTTCGACGTCGCAGCCTATGAGACTGGGTGTTCTCTAGTAAGCTCTCGAAGAGACCAGAGAGTATGATGTATATGCTCTACCCGCGGGGTAGGCTACTAGAAGCCATATACTGGTTATGACTTAGAGTGAAACGTGTTGGACAAAACTCATAATTCAAGGCATAGTCCATTGTGAAGTTGTAAACGGGTGTAACATAAAGATCTAAGTATAAGTTCAACTTTAAAGTCTCTATTGGAACACTAGCATATTAAACAAGAAGAAAAATCGGGAAAATCTCTAAATGGACATTTTAGATCTGGGGGGTGTTAGAATAATGGGCTTGGGCCATGTAATTTTCTTAAATTCCCAAAAGAAAAATTCAGAAGTTCATTCATAAAATGAAAAGTGGAGGGTCTAAAGTTTCACCCCATCCCGAAAGTTGATGAGGTGTGAGACCTCTTTATATTATGGGTTCTCTCCACTTCAGTAAGTGATGTCTTGAGGATAGAGAAAGAAGACCACAAGCGTGCTCGCCTCACCTAGCCTGGCTCGGGCTCAGGCCGAGGCCAGGGCGATGGAGGTAGGTGTCGTGGTTCTAAGTCTGACAGTAGAATGGGGGTAGGTATGGAGAGGCAAGATCCTAGCTATGGAGTAGTTGTATAAGCAAGGGATTTACGAGTTCAGGCCCTTCTCGGAGGAAGTAATAGCCCTACGTCTCGGAGCCCGGAGGTGGTCGACTAGATTATATGTGTATGTGTTACTGAGTGCGAACCCTTCTACTGTGGAGGGTGGCTTATATAGAGTGCGCCAGACCCCAGCCAGCCACATAGCAATGAGGGTTTAAGGTGCGTTAAGGCTAGGCGTTCATTGGTAAGCGCCTTACATAAAGTGTCATTATGATCATAAAGACTATTTAACTCTGAGACCGTTTGGGCACCGAGTGGCTCTTGGACTCTGGTGGTCGAGTGGGTCTTCATGGTCGAGTGTCTTTGAATCATCGAGTGGAAACCTACCAGGTCATTGGAAGGCCGCTTCTCTTGAAAGTGTCCTTGTGGAGGGTACCTTTGGGCAGGTCTATGACCCTACCCTGTACATGACTTCATCATTAGCCCCGAATGGATCAAGGTTTGAGTGAGGAAGGAGTTGATAATCTTTCCGACCTGTTCTTCGTGTTGCGAGTGTGTCCTACTCTGGATCAACGACCTTTTAGTGATGGCATCAACTTCTCTTTCAGTCGCCTTGATCCATTCTTCACGTTTTGTCGAGTGAACTCTGTGAACTTGAGGATTTTCGAGCGATGGGTCGGAGGAAATCTGCTATCTGACGGGTTGTTCCGCGGTTAGAGGATTTCGCGGGATCTGAATTTTGGGAAGCGCGCGAAGCGGAGAAAACTGCGGCACTCGGATGGGATAAGACGATGACGCCTCGATCTTTGTGCCACCTTTTTCACCACGATCGCGTCGGCGGCGCTATTGCTATGGATTTGGCGGGATTGACTGGGCCTACCGGTCAGCCACTCGGAAGCGGGCCCATATAAAGCGTCGACAGGTATTTTGAATAGTGCGACCTCAATCTTCTCCTCCTCCGCCTCCAAACCTTCTCGCTGCGCTCTTAGCCTCGTCCAGCGCCGCAGCTCAAGACTTCGCTTGGCGACCATGGTGAAGGAGAAGACCGCAGCCCTCGAGCAGGTGAAGAAAGGCGGCGAAGGCTAAGGGAGAGCGCCCGGTCGGGGCGGATCCTCTTCGCGGTCCAAACTGCCGCAAGGCTGGGTCCATGGAGACTGGATCCGCTCGACCATCACCGAGAAGGACCTCACCAATCTGGCCAATGAAGGACTGATCACCCATGGCTCGGCGAGGCTTCCGGGAACGGAGTGGCAACCGCAGCCTCAAGAGGGTGAGTGCGTTCTCCTGGCCACCCACGTAGATCGGGGATTTTCTCTGCCACTGAATCCTTTTTTCCAGGGGTTTCTGAACTTTTTTGGAGCGAAACTCCATCATTTCACTCCCAACTCCATTGTCTACCTTGCTGCTTTCATTTCGTTATGCGAAAACTTCTTGGGTTGTCGACCGCACTGGGGTCTCTTCAAGCACATATTCACCTGTCGCTCTCAGGCGGTGAAGAAAACGAACCCGAATGACGAGAGAACCCAAGTAATCCAGATGTGTGGGGGACTCGGGGTCCAGATGAGGGGGAAGAGCACCTTTCCGGCTATGACTCTCCCTGACTCGGTTAGAGGGTGGCAGTCGATCTGGTTCTACTGCCAAGACCAGCCGACGCCGGGGCAGTCGACTGGGCTCCCTCCTTTCTCCATGAGTCGAGTGAACAAGCCATCTTCCTTGAAGGTGTTACCAGAGGAGAAGTCCCAAGTAAAATTGCTGATGGAGCGTGTAGTCCAGCTCATTCGCAACGGAGTGACCGGCATGGATCTCCTGAAGGTTTTCCTCCGACGGCGTATTCAGCCACTCCAATACCGAGGTCATCCGATGTGGATGTACTCTGGTACGGATGATACCACTCGGGTCCATCCAGAGGAGGTCGATGATGCCACGCTGGAGAAGTGGATGACTGCCATCACAGGAAACAAAGATAACCCTCGCGGAGCTAGGAGGATTCCACCACTCGACCAGACTTACGAAGTAGACAAGGTACAACCACTTATCTTCGACTGTGATTCGGCTGCATTCATTCTGTTTAGATGCCAATTCGTCGACTGATTTTCGCCTTATTTTGTTGTCTTTTAGGTCACCACTGAGATGTACTCGATGCCCAACGGGGCGCAGGAAACAGTCGAAGAAGAATAAGGAAGTGGAGGTGAAAGTCAGGAGGAATGGGAGTCCAACGGCGAGGAGGATGAGGGGGATGACAGCTCTGATGAAGAGGAGGAGGAGGAGAAAGAGGAGGAAGACGTCGATCCTCCTCGCTCGGAGGAAGGTCCAAGTTGACGATGACCGGCGGCGGTAGCGGTAAAGCCGTTGTGCCCTTGGGATGTCGACGGGCGACCTAGGACAACTTCCCCACGCCGATCGAGAAACCGCCGAAGCAACCTCGAGCAACGTCGTCAAAGCCGGGCGAAGGCCCTGCCCAAGATGCGGATGGTCATCCCCACCATCTCGGGTAACCAACATAACCTTGTATTTCCTTATTAAACATGAGTGAACTTTGGTCGACTTGATGGTGATCAGCCGATTCTTGAAATCTACAAAGGCCGCTACCTCGAGACTTCAGCCAAGCACGAAGATCAGAAATGGAGGATGCTGCCACCTCCAACCTTGGTATGATCTCGAGGTTTCGCTTTTAGTCATTGGGGCTTTTAGTCGATTGGACTTCCATGTTTACTTTTGAATCTTTCTTGTAGTTCCGCCACGTCATTGATCTCCCGATGATGACGAGGAAGCGCCATTGAGGAAGAGGAAGAACAAGAGAGTGCCTGGCGGCAAGGCTGCTCGATCATGGCGATTCCGAGACGCTGGCTTCGAGGGAGGCAACCCCACTCGGGCTTCGTGTCTTCATTGCATCACCGACAAGTGCCGACCCACTTCGTCGATCGCTGATCCACCATCGATCTTTGCTATACACCACGTCCGGAAGACCAAGTGAGTGCTGCTAAGGAGGCCATCGCCAGCAGGATCATGATGGAGCAAGTGAAAGCGGTCCGAGAGGCTAGCCAGCGACCTATGATGCTAGTTCAGCTCTCGCAGCAATGTCCAAGTAAGTCGATCGTTGCTTGCTTTGTTAGGATATGCTACCCAAACTGCTTCCTTACGGAGATTTCCATATCTGTACACCCACCGGGTGGGTGTGTCGATTGAATTTTTGTGGGGCACGCCGAGTGCACCCATCGGTGTAGTCCCCGAGACTATGGTCATTCGCGTGCGATCGGCTATAGTCTTTATGTTGTGAACTTCTTCACTCGACCGACGGACCAAGTCGAATGGAACCGTAAAACCGGTGGGGGCACGCTGAGTGCACCCACTGGGTGTAGTCCCCGAGACTATGGTCGACTGCGTGCAGTCGACTATAGTCTAAAGAACTGTGTGTTGTTTTTTTTCTCTTTTTTTTATATCACGGCTGATTGCTGACACATAACCTTTTTGCCTCGTTTGGTCGACTGATCGAACCAAATTGGTAAAACCAGTGGGGGCACGCTAAGTGCACCCGCTGGGTGTAGTCCCCGAGACTACTGTCGAATATTTTGATTCGACTGTAGTCTTAGAAATGCTACTATTTTTCCTTAATCACTCGGAAGTGATCTGTCTTTGATGTCTTTCGTTGGTTGACTCTTTGTAGAAATCTTGCGAGCTTGTGGCTCGCTATCTTTGAGTTAGAGAACAAACAGATCCAGCTCAACCTCGATTTGAAGCTTGCTCAGGAGAATTTGCAGAAGGCAAAGGATGAAGCAAAAGGTATGGCTGGTGAGAACTTTTGACTACTGCCTTTGTTTTTCTGTTCATTCTCAACTCTGTTCTCATTGTTGCTTTGCAGATAAACTGGAAGAGACTTTGAAGAAGAAGGACCTTGACCTTGCAGAGGCACAGAAGGCGGCTTTGGAGAAAACAAAGCTCGCTGAAGAGAAGCTTGCCTCAGTCGACAAACTTGAAGATGAAAATGCCAAGCTAAAAGCCGCTCTTGACGCGGCTAACAAGGAAGTTAGTCGACTGAAGAACGACAAGATTGCTCTGTCTGGCAAGGCTGGCCAACTGGCGGGGAAGCGAAATGACCTGGAGATTTATCTTGGAAGGCTCGCCAAGAAGCTGTTTCTCATGCTTGAAGGTAATCTCTTTTACCCGACTGTCTTGCTATCACCGGCTCATCACATGATCGTTATTTTGAATCTGAGCTGTGTTTTCAGAGTTACATCAAAACTTGAAGAAGAAACCGGTCAGTGGAAACCATCTTGGACCCCATCAACTCTCCCTGTGAAGGACGGCTGCTATGAATGTGCTCGATTTGAGTCTCACGTTGCTAGCGTGGTGGATTAGCTTGCTCATTGAAAGTTGCGGTGTTGCGGATCGACTCGACTCTCCGGCGGATCGGGCCTTGAGAATGACCTTGAATCTCGATGACTCGATGAATGAGATTCCAAGTCGAGTGCAAGAATGGAAAAAGTCTTACGCGGTGTGGTGCTGATGTTGCTCTATCTACGGTTTGTGTCCACCGCAAGGAAGCGCAAGAGGACAAGCTGGTGTCTCTCAAGGTTGCCAACACCGGAAGCACGACTTCAGATCTTTCATGGAGACTTTCATCGTTGTTGCTACCGTATTGCCAATGGAATCGACCTCGACCAGTTTGTTGCACCTTCCAGTCCTCCACGGAGGAGTAAAAAGTTCTAAGTCCCACCTTAAATTTCCCTCGGAATGCCGAGTGGTTTTTGTAACCGATAAACTTTTACGGTGCTCAACGCTGAGCACCTTTGGATCCGTGGGGCGTTTATCCGAACTTGATTTATCCTTTAACATGCTTTGTTTGCCTTGAGAGAACTTTGTTCCTCATTGGAAGATATTCCGTTGGAACTCGATCGACTTGTGCTTCATCTATCCTGCGGTAGAGATGGAACTGATCGCGATCGACCTCGTCGTCCTTGCGGATTGGGATGAACCGCGTGTTATACTTGTGGCGAAGCTCTGAAGGAGGAGGTAGCAGTCGACCTGCACCTCGTCGTCCTTGCGGATTGGGATGGACCGCACGTTGTACTTGTGGCGAAGCTCCGAAGGAGAAGGTAACAGTCGACCTGCACCTCGTCGTCATTGCGGATTGGGATGAATTCCTTACTTAGGCGAGCACTGGACCGCAGCTAAGCCCCCGAGTGGGAGGTTTGCTCTCCACTCGGTAGGGTTTTTATTACTTAGGCGAGCACCGGGCTGCAGCTAAGCCTCCGAGTGGGAGGTTCGCTCTCCACTCGGTAGGATTTTTATTACTTAGGCGAGCACTGGGCTGCAGCTAAGCCTCCGAGCGGGAGGTTTGCTCTCCACTCGGTAGGATTTCTATTACTTAGGCGAGCACTAGGCTGCAGCTAAGCCTCCGAGTGGGAGGTTTGCTCGCTCTCCACTCGGTAGGATTTTTATTACTTAGGCGAGCACTGTGCTGCAGCTAAGCCTCCAAAGTGGGAGGTTTGCTCTCCACTCGGTAGGATTTCTATTACTTAGGCGAGCACTGGGCTGCAGCTAAGCCTCCGAGTGGGAGGTTTGCTCTCCACTCGGTAGGATTTCTATTACTTAGGCGAGCGCTGGGCTGCAGCTAAGCCCCCGAGTGGGAGGTTTGCTCTCCACTCGGTAGGATTTCTATTACTTAGGCGAGCACTGGCTGCAGCTAAGCCCCAGTGGGAGGTTTGCTCTCCACTCGGTAGGATTTTTATGGCGTAGCTTTGAAGGAGAAGGTAGCAGTCGACCTGCACTTCGTCGTCCTTGCGATTTTCATTATTTTGGATATTTAAGGCGAATCCTTGGGCTCTTGCAAGCCCCCGAGTGGAAGGCTGGCTCACCACTCGGTAGGATTTGAATACTTAGGCGAGTACTTGGACTGCAGCTAAGCCTCCGAGTGGGAGGCTGGCTCGCCACTCGGTAGGATTTTGAATACTTAGGCGAGTACTTGGACTGCAGCTAAGCCTCGAGTGGGAGGCCGGCTCACCACTCGGTGGGATTTTGAATACTTATCGAGTACTTGGACTCAGCTAAGCCCCGAGTGGGAGGCTGGCTCGCCACTCGAGAGGATTTTGAATACTTAGGCGAGTACTTGGACTGCAGCTAAGCCTCCGAGTGGGAGGCCGGCTCACCACTCGGTAGGATTTTGAATACTTAGGCGAGTACTTGGACTGCAGCTAAGCCCCCGAGTGGGAGGCTGGCTCGCCACTCGGTAGGATTTTGAATACTTAGGCGAGTACTTGGACTGCAGCTAAGCCTCCGAGTGGGAGGCCGGCTCACCACTCGGTAGGATTTTGAATACTTAGGCGAGTACTTGGACTGCAGCTAAGCCCCCGAGTGGGAGGCTGGCTCACCACTCGGTAGGATTTTGAATACTTAGGCGAAGCGGATTTGCAGCTAAGCCCCGAGTGAGGCGGCTCGCCACTCGGATAGGATTTTTTACAAACTTAGGCGAACCGGATTCAGAGCTAAGCCACCCACTGGGGAAATTTCAACAAAAAGTAATAACAATCCTTTGGGAAAATTATAACATTCTTGTCTTAGATAAACAAACTACAAAATACTTTTATTACATCTCAACCGAAAGTGAGCATTAAGTGTAAAAGGCGGAGCAGCTCCGCGTTCAAGCTCGAGGCTCGTCGATCTGGCGATCAACATTGTAGAGATGATCGCTCCGTTGTGGAGAACTCTTGTGACGATGAAGGACCTTCCCAAGTGGGAGCGAGCTTGTGTGGTTTCTGTTGATCCACTCGGAGGACCAAATCTCCCTCTTGGAAGGCTCGACTCTTCACATTTCGGCATGGAATCGATGCAAGTCTTGCGATAGATAGTCGAGCGGATCGGGCCATTCTCTCTCCTCTTCCAAGAGGTCGATTGCATCTTGTCGGGCTTGTTCCGCTTCTTCTTGAGTATAGTTCGACTCGAGGCGCATTGTGAAGCAGGTCACTCGGCGAACTGCTTCAGCTCCATAGACCGGGAAGAATGGAGTTCTCGATCGACCGATTAGGAGTGGTCCTCAATCCCTAGAGAACTGATGGAAGTTCGTCGACCCAAGCTCTGCTGCGTGTTTGAGATCATGCATCGGCCGTGGTTTCAGCCCTTTGAGAATGAGGCCGTTTGCACGTTCGCTTGTCCATTCGACCGAGGTTGAGCCATGAAGCATAGTCGACCAGCGTGCCTTGAGAGCGCGAAGGCTTTGAACTTGTCATTATCGAAGTTTGACCCATTGTCGGTGATGATGCTATGCGGAACTCCATATCTGAATATCAACTCTCTGATGAAATTGATAGCAGTGCATGCATCGAGGTTCTTGA
The DNA here is from genome assembly GCA_021605205.1 of Aegilops longissima. NCBI lineage: Eukaryota > Viridiplantae > Streptophyta > Magnoliopsida > Poales > Poaceae > Aegilops > Aegilops longissima. Next base: position 458,159,480 of record CM038681.1, read on the forward strand.
TGGGCTTGGCTTCGATCCACTTGGTGAACTTGTCGACTGCTACTAGCAAATGAGTGAAGCCTCTTCTGCCAGTTCTCAACGGTCCAATCATGTCCAATCCCCAAACAGCGAAGGGCCAGACGAGTGGAATGGTCTTCAAGGCTAAGGCAGGCTTGTGCGGCATGTTGGAATAGAACTGACATCCTTCACACTTGTCAACTATTTCTTTTGCCATTTCATTTGCTTTCGGCCAGTAAAATCCCGCTCGATATGCTTTAGCCACAATGGTCCGAGAGGACGCATGATGGCCACAGGTCCCCAAGTGGATATCCTCAAGAATTATCTGACCTTCTTCTGGCGTGATATACTTCTGGCCGACTCCAGTCACGCTTTCTCTGAACAACTGTCCCTTGATCACTGTAAAGGCCTTGGATCGTCTGACGATCTGTCGAGCCTCTTCTTCATTCTATGGGAGCTCTTTCCTTAGGATATATGTGATGTACGGCACCGTCCAGTCGGGAGTGATGACCACAACTTCCATAATTAGGTCGACCATGGCTGGGACCTCAACTTCGGTCGGATCATTGGCACTCTTTTGCTGCGGGGCTTCTTCTGTGAAAGGATCCTCATGTATGATGGTGCATGAATGTGCTCCCAAAATACATTACTAGGAATGGCTTCCCTCTTGGATCCTTCCTTCGCCAAATCATCTGCAGCTTGATTTTTCAGTCGGGGTATATGATGAAGCTCTAACCCCTCGAATTTCTTCTCCGACTTTCTCATGCATTACAATAACCTGTCATAGCTGGGCTTATGACATCCCACTCCTTCATCACTTGATTAACAACCAGATCCGAGTCATTTGTAGACCATAAGGCGGACGGACGCCGAAAGTGAAATGGCCATGCGCAACCCATACAGGAGTGCTTCATATTCGCTTCGTTGTTGGAAGAATCAAAGTGAATCTGGAGAACATATTTGAGCCTATCTCCTCGGGGAAACCAATACAACCCCGCACTGTAACCGTTCAGCATCTTGGAACCGTCGAAAAACATAGTCCAAAGGTTCGAGTGAACTTGAGTCGGAAGCTGTTGTTCATCCACTCGGCGAGGAAGTCTGCTATTGCTTGGGACTTGATGGCTTTCTTTGCCTCGAATTTGATATCAAGGGAAGGAGTTCAATCGCCCATTTTGCCACTCGACCGAGTTGCATCTCTGTTATGAAGAATTTCCGACAATGGGGCGTCGGCGATTTAATGTAATGGAATGATCGGAGAAATAATGAGCAACCTTCTTTGTGGTCATATAGAGCCCATAAACAAGCTTCGATAGTGAGGGTATCTTTGCTTTGATGGGGTCGATTACTTCGAAAGATAATAAACGGGCGTTGAACTTTGAAGGCTTTTCCTTCTTCTTCCCGCTCGACCGTAAATACAGGCATGATGACTTGTCCAAATGGCTGCAATGTAAAGCAGCAAAGGCTCTTTGCTGATTGGGGCAGCAAGCACCGGCTGGGTGGAGAGCAGAGCTTTGAGCTCTGCAAACGTTGCATCAGCTTCTAGAGTCCACTCGAACTTGTCTGACTTCTTCATCAGACGGTAAAGAGGCAATGCCTTTTCACCGAGGCGAGAGATGAATCGACTTAAAGCGGCCAAGCATCCAAGAAGTTTCAGACATCGTGCACACGACAGGCATTTCATTCGAGTATGGTGCCAACCTTTTGGGTTAGCATCGATTCCTCGCTCGTAAACGAGAAAACCGAGTAAATTTCCACCAGAACTCCAAATGTACACTTTGATGGGTTGCTTGATATCATACCTCCGAGATTGGCAAATGTTTCAGCAAGGTCGGTCAACAGGTCGGAACCCTTTCGTGACTTGACCACTATATCATCCATGTACGCTTCCACATTCCGACTGATTTGAGTGAGCAAACACTTCGAATCATCCTCATGAATGTGGCTCCGCATTCTTGAGACCGAATGGCATGGTGACATAACGAAGCACCGAATGGAGTGATGAGCGTTGTTTTAATCTCATCGGGTCCATAGCACGGATCTGATGGTACCCGGAATAGGCGTCTAAAAGACAACCTCTCACATCCCGCAGCTTGAGTCGACTATTTGGTCAATGCGAGGAAGAGGGAAATGATCTTCAGCAGGCCCGATTGATATGCTTGAAATCGATGCACATGCGCTAACGACTTGTCCTTCTTGGGGACCATGACGACATTGGCGAGCCACTCGAGTGGTAGATCTCTCGGATGAACTCGCCGCTAAGAGCCGAGCCACCTCCTTGCCAATGGCCTTTTCTTCCGGACGGAGGACCGCCAAGATATTCTTTAACGGTTTGAATTTTGGGTCGACTCGAGGCGATGCTCAGCCAGCTCCCAGGAACACCCGCATGTCGTGAGCTTCCATGCAAAGATGTCCCGTTCTCACGGAGGAACTGGATGGCGCTTCTTCCTATTTTGAGTCGAGTGTTGTTGAGATGTTGGTCGGAGCAGCATTGGGATCGGTCGGGTGAATGTGAACCTGTTTCGTCTCACCCCGTCGGTGAAATGCTGACTCCGAGCAGCTCTTAGCTCGCAACAAATCACTCGGATCTGCAGTTTTCGATACTCTTGTAGCTCTACCATCGCAACCGAGCATCGGCGATCTTAGAGCCTTCTCGAAGCACTCTTCCGCCTTCTTCCGATTGCTCGTAACGGTGATCACGCCCTTGGGACCAGGCATCTTCGTTTAAGATACACGTAACATGGTCGGGCCATGAACGTGCATAAGATGGCCTTCCCGAATAGCGTGATAAGCGCTCTGAAATCCACGACCTCAAAGGTCAACTTTTCTTTCCGGAAATGCTTCAATCACCAAAACTACATCAAGAGCAATTTGGCCGAGTGACTCAGCCTTCTTTCCGTGAATGACTCCATGGAAGCTCATGTTATCAGATCGAGTCCGACATCGGAATGCCCATCCCTTTCAACGCCTCGCGTACAATATGTTCAAGCCACTACCAATATCCATCAGGACTTTGGTCGGTCGAGTGCCCTCAACAACCGGGTCGACCACCAATGCTTGCCTCCTGGGGTGGCAATGTGCGTCGGGTGATCGACCGGTCGAATGTGATGGCGGTCAGGACCATTTCAGATAATTGGGAGTCACGAGCAACCAAGTTCACTTCCGATTGATAACCTTCAATCGACTTTTGCTTTCGACGTCGAAGAAAATCATCGTGGTGGAATTGACTGGGGATATCCATCATCACCGCATCATCTTTGTCCTCAACTTTGTCATTTCCTTATCCTTATCCTTGAGCTATTTCCCTTGAACCGCTGAATCAAGAGCCGACATCGTCGAGTGGTATGTTTCGGGTAAATGAGTTTACCCTCTTCATCTTTCTTTGTATGAATATGACATGGCAAATGCAACACGTCGTTTCCATCCTGGTCTTTCACCTTCTTGGGGTTCCAAGGACCCTTGGTTTTCCCTTGAACTTTCACGGGTCACAGCCAAGGCCTCTCCGGGAGCGGCTGGCTCGGCTTTGCGCTTCGCTTCCGACCGAATTTCCTCCGCGGCCTCATTGGCGGCCGATTTGTATTTACCACTCGAGCCGATCCTCTTCTTCACCATTTGCATACTTGGTGGCAATCTCCATCATCCGACTCGTGGTCATATCTCGGTTCGACCAAATTTCAAACTCAACTCTCGTTCTTGACACCTTCTTTGAAGGCACAGATCGCCGGTGATCGATACATTCTCGATCGTGTGGTGCAAAGTGATCCACCTCTGGATATAATCTCTCAAAGTTTCACTCGACTTTTGCACACGCGAATGCAACTCAAATCAATCCCATTGGTTGTTTGCAAGTTCCTTCAAATGTCGACAAACACTCGGGCAAGATCTTCCCAAGTGTAAATATCATTGGTGCTAATCGATTCAACCACGCCTCGGCTGAACCCTCCAACATAAGAGGCAAATGCTTCATGGCTACCTCATCGTTGCCACCGCCGATCTGAACAGCCACTCGGTAATCTTCAAGCCAAGTGTCGGGCTTGGATTCACCAATGAACTTATCGACTCGATCGCCAACCTGAAGTTGGGAGGAATCACCGCGCTCGATGGCTCTGCTGAAACACTCGTCCCGAGACATGAACTCTGCTGCTGGAGGAACATCTCTATCATGGCCGCCTCGGTGAGCTCGTTCTGTCGACCAAACCTTGAACGATAATAGATCTCGCATCAAAGCTGGTTCCCTAGGGTCGAATGGAACTCTTCGCCAACACCTTGTCTTGGCATCTGTCGCCCTGCTGCCGAGGGCGTATGATCTACCCTTGGGGAGGAGGGCACTCGACGCCGATCATTGCGATCGAATCGGTGCTCATACCGCCGCGCCCTTGTATCGATCATCACGCCGGCCCCCACATTCCTCACGCCTCGGGGGAGATCTCGGATTATGGGCCGACTGGACTGAATTCGCAGCGACGGATCAGCTGTGAATCATGTTCCGCGACTGTGATACAACTGAGTTTTGATCTCCTGCCGCCCGGAGCAGATCTCTGATTTGCAGCAAACCTCTACCCCTCCCGTGGGAAGGCTGAATTGACTCGCTATACGAGCGGCAGCTGCTAAATTCTGAATTGGAGTTTGATATACCTGAGTTGGCGGTTGAAAGAGCCGACGTCGGTGGATTCTGGAACCCTTGGTCGCAGCGCCGAAAGTGCTCGCTGAAGGTTCTCGGTCGAAAGCGCCAGCCAAGTTGGCTGCGCGATCCTCCAAGGCACGAGCCTCGGGGTTTCTCCAACGATAGGAGTGTGAAGTGCATCCATGTTCCGACGGCGAAGCTCCTCCTCTGGAGCGAAGTGAGGGGCTCGGGCAGTACTCTTCGTGGGCTTGCTCCGATCGCCTCCACCGCCACCTCCGTTGGTGCGGGTGAACTGGGACCGCGTGGTCCATCGACCATCGTAACCTCTCGCCGGGTCATCGCTATCGCATTCGGACGCATCTCGCGAGCCAGTCGACAGATCGAACAGGCCGTAGAGAGATTCGTCGGGCTCGATCGCCGCGACTTGGGGGGTGGCCGACTGGCGGGCCACCGCATGCCTCACCCACCGCTGAAGCCTCGACCGACCGGAACGCTTGCGTCGGTGGGAGACTGGGAGCGAAGACGGCACAGGAGCCGACCCATACTGGGTCGACGGTTGCCGCAGGAGGATGCCGCATGACACGCAGCTGAAGTCGCCGCCCGCGGACGGGAGCGCGCCCACGCCGAGTGGAGCCTCCGAAGCCAAGCGGAGTCGTCGGCGACGAACGTGAGCGCACCGAGACGGCGATCTCGTGGCCGTCAACCAGAACTCCACTTGAAACCATGATGTAGGAGATCGAAATAAACCCAACTTCTCCAACAAGTCGCTAGAACACCGGCCCCACGGTGGGCGCCAACTGTCGTGGTTCTAAGTCTGACAGTAGAATGGGGGGTAGGTATGGAGAGGCAAGATCCTAGCTATGGAGTAGTTGTATACGCAAGGGATTTACGAGTTCAGGCCCTTCTCGGAGGAAGTAATAGCCCTACGTCTCGGAGCCCGGAGGTGGTCGACTGGATTATATGCGTATGTGTTACAGGGGTGCGAACCCTTCTACCTGTGGAGGGGGATGGCTTATATAGAGTGCGCCAGGACCCCAGCCAGCCCACGCAGCAGAGGGTTTAAGGTGCGTTAAGGCTAGGCGTTACTGGTAGCGCCTTACATAGAGTGTCATTATGATCATAAAGACTATTTAACTACAGACCGTTTGGGCACCGAGTGGCTCCTGGACTCCTGGTGGTCGAGTGGGTCTTCATGGTCGAGTGTCTTTGAATCTGTCGAGTGGAAACCTACCAGGTCGACTGGAAGGCCGCTTCTCTTGCGAGTGTCCTTGTGGAGGGTACCTTTGGGCAGGTCTATGACCCTACCCCAAGTACATGACTTCATTAGTAGGCGTGTGACATGCATGTGAATGGTCCACCGAAATCCAGTTCATGGTCTTGTAGGAGTGCGGCTTTTTTTAATGTCTTGACAGACGGGTTGATGTTTACTTGTTCAATAAATTCAAGACTTGGAAACCAACTCGGTTTGAGATCATGGTCTCGACACGATACCGCCTTGGTCCTCCTATATATACCGCTTACCGGCCGTGGGCAAAGACACACTGAAACAAGCTAGGGTTTCGCCTCATCTCTCAAATTGCGCTACCACCGTAGTCTACTCCATCCCGAACACCGGTGTGCAGGAGAGCAAGTCTCCAAAACCATCTTTCATTGTGATCTTACACTAGGAAAGGACGAATTGGTTTTTTGGAAAGAGCTTTGGGCGACTACTCAAGCTTGTCAGCAGGGATCGCCTTCCATTCAAGTCGGGCAGCGTCGTGTACTAACGTCTCCAATGTAATCTGCTTAACTCGGTCTTCACCAACAATGTCGTCAACAACATCGCTCTGGGAGCTATGACTACTAACGACCAATACGTGTGTTGTGATATGTTCATGCCTCTAATTATGGTTGTCATTGTGCATGTTTTTCTGTTTATCTAGTATGCTAGACTGTTGCATGCTAATTATTGTTATAGTCATGAATTATTTACTGCAATTAATCACAGATTTGTTTAATATTCTAACATCTTCTCCATGCCGCCTTGGTCCCCTCATTTCCTTTGTCTGGTGACCTCATCGGAGGCAAGAGGACTGGAGACCTATCTGTTTATATTTTTTCTTTTGCTTGGGTTTATTTCCCTGACGACATCGATGAGGTGGTGGTGACTTTGGCCTGTTGGAATAAGGTCTCCTCATGCTTCGACGACATCCAATCTGACGCTGACAAAGGGCCTATGAGAATTTGTGTCCCCATGTCTGTTGGCTCTCTTCATATATTTGCGGTCTATTAAGGAGAGCCATTGCATGACTATTGGTGAGGTGACTTCGACATCTTTTTCCGTGTGATTCTATGGCATGATCTGATTTCTCTAACTCCCTGGACCGATGATGATGGATTGCAAAGCCTATACTACGTAGGATGATGCTTCAATCGATGCCTCTTTGGCGATTTCTATATCTCGTCTCATGGGGCGAGTAATGCTTGGTATTGCGAGGGTGTTTGTAGATGTCTCTTTTGTTTGTTGTTGACTCGGTGCAATTTTCAATCTTCGGCGGGTGGCGTATAATTGAAAAAAGAAGAAGACTAGTATGATTTTCAATATAATTTTGATCTTTACTGACCGGTTGTCTTTCCATTGCATTGGCTATTTTTTATACACTCCCTCTGTTTCATAATATAGTGCATACAGATATTTTGTAATGTCAAATTATACAATCTTTGACCAAGTTCATAGAAAAAACTATTTATGTCCACAACACCAAATATATAAAATATGAAACTATTTCTTATAACGAATTTAAATTATACATGATTGGTGTTCTAGATGTAAATGTTTTTCTTCAGAAACTCAGCCAAAGTATATGAAGTTTAACTTTTTAGAAAATCTATATGCGCTACATTATGAAAGGCAGGGAGTATATAATTATCAGACCTAAGATACTCTTTAGGTGTCTTTTCTTTGTAAAAAAAATGCCCCCAAGGGTTGTGGGAATAACAGCTGTGCTTTTCATATTATAATGACCTTGAACTCTGTATAAGAGCTGTGGGAATAACAACTGTTTCCTTGTAAATGGGCTATTTGGAAATGTAGATCCACCTAGTGTCATAGCTCAAGTAGCTCGTTAGAGCTATGCGCGTTACTGCCCAACTACTGCAGCATGTGATGGACAAGATGTTTTAGCGGGAATAGAGGACGGGCGCCCATGGTATTGAGGATTTTATCCCTGTATCGAGGACGCTGCGAGCCTGCGGCCCCAGTTTTTACACAAACACAACTGCTGCATGTAGCCATGTTCTTGTTTCGGGTTTGTTAATTTACGTATCAAGCGTTCAGTCCTGAAGGATGATGATATACTTTGCATGAATGAAATTGGGAGGTATGCTCCTCATTCGAAAAAAGAAAACCATTACCTTTAAAACTAAGGCCTCATTTGGTTTGGAGAAATTTTGTAGGAATTTTATGGTTTTTAGAAATAAAATTATATGCCTATAGAGGAATTATTTCTATCCTTTACATTTTATAAAAAATAAACATTAACCTAGACTCAATGAAAAATAATCATATGATGCGACAGCTCACGCGGAGGCAGCAAGACTATAATGATAGTGGCAGTCATGAAGCTTCTCAAGGTGGGTATTTGTTGGTGCTGCTCCGGCTCCGGCGACCTTGGACCTTGTCTCTCCGGTGTCCATGGCTGTCGACGTCCTTTGCCAGGCGGCTCCAGCCTCGAGGCCAGCAGTTGCATCCCTTCCAGCTCACCTCGCTCTCCGACGTTTCGACGGTTATGGCCACGCCAGCTAGTGTCTGCGTTCTTCCAGTCCTAGCTTACCGGTGATGTCGTTCGCCCTCACCCCGCCCCCTCGTGGTTTGCTTCGATGCCTGCCCTATGTTGGACATCTCAAAGCCCTCTTTTTTTGCCAGATCCAATGCTCATCTGTTCGGACGTGGTGCCACCCGCTGACGGCAGGTGCAGCCCCGTAAACCCCCTTTCTACATGGTGGCTCCGACCAACATATGGCTCCTCATATTCATTTCCAATTATGGCGGCTATGGGGTTGCTCCGTGTTAGAGATATATTTGAGTTACTTGTATTTGGTAGTTTAGAATTTGTAATCCGTCTTCTACCTTATTTTCAGGAGAGGCTTCTTGCCCTCCAAATCTTGTACTCAATATATACTCGCCCTCGAGACTCAATAATACAACCATCATATTCCGCCAATCCCCCTCTCCCTTCTAACATGGTATCAGCATAACCGGTCCAAACCCTAGCCGCCGCCCACCACTTCCGCCCCTGCGCGCCGCCCCCGGGGCGGTCGTTCTCCATGACCGCCGCCGGGTGCCGCGCCGCCCGTACCTAGGGTTTGTCCGCCTGTCGTCTGGACCGGCTGCCCTAGAGAGTCTTTTTCCCGAGCCCTTGCTCCGGGCTTTTCTCTCTCCTGCCGGTCACCTTGATCGGCGTTTTCCTTTTTGTTTTCCGATCTATAATTGATCGATTTGCATCGCCCGCCGCCGCCGTCGACCCCCGCGCGCCTCTACTTCGACCCCCGCGCGACCAACCGGCTTCTCCCCCGGCCCGGCGACCCCCGCGCGACCAGTCGGCTTCTCCTCCGACCCCCTGCGCTGGCCGTCTTCGCCCTGCTCCAACCGGGACTACTGCATCGCCCCGACCCGGCGGCCCAATATAGCCGCCGTTCATGCGCCGGCTCGCTCATCGATCCACGCCACCCGCCTCCGCCGCGTCTGCAAGGCGGCCCCTGTGGTCTGCCTCCCGGGCCTTGTCCCTGGCTGCGTCAGGCCGGCTGCATCAAGCTCGTCGGCTGCCTCAGCTCGGGCGACGCTGCTACGTTGGTCGCTCGGGCCTCGCTGCCCGGGCACCGGCGCTGTTTTGGCAGCCCGGGTGCCGACGCTGACGCGCTCGCCCACACGTCGTCCCACACCGTCCGTCATCGTGGGCCTCATCGTGGACTCTGCCGCCACCCCGTCTCCACCGAGCAGCGTCCCCGACCTCGCACGCGATTGGCTTGATCACCCACTCGTCGCCGCGATCCTCCTCATATACGCCACGCGACCGACCTGGCCCGTCGGTTGCGCGCGCCTTCGCAGGTCCCATGAAGATCGTTTCCGAGTTCAGCGCGCCCCTCCACCAATCGAGCAACGGGTTGCCGCTGCATCGCCCGTCGGGCCACGGCGCCGCCGCCCCGTGGTTCTCCTCGCGGCTGCATCGACTCACGCGTCGCCATTGCATCGCCCCTTCGGGCCGTAGTGCTGCGATACGCGGTCCCTGCCGCCGTCCCGAGGCCGTCCCCGCGGTTGCACTGACCCGCGCTCCGCCGCTGCGCCGCCCTTCGGGTTGTAGCGCCACGGACCCCGCTGCCGCCCCGAGGTCTTCCCGTCGTCACCCCATCCCACCTGTTGCCGCCGCTACGTCGCCCCTTCGGGCGGTAGCGCCGCGGCCCGTGGTCCACCCCGTCCCCGCGCGTCGACCTCTTGTGGTATGCGCCACGCCGCCTCCCTTGGCGCGGGAACGCCATTGTCCGCGCCAGTCTTCGTCTCGTTGTTGGGTTCCTCGCCTACTTCGAGCATCGTCGCCGCACTACTAACCTAGCCGCTGCCGTCGCCGTCAGGCCGACGCCGCTGCTCTTCTTCGGCCGCCGCTGCCGCTACCTTCGTAGCCGCCACCGCCGCCCGTCCACCCTCTTCATCTTCGTCCAAGCACCAGCCTGTCGTTGGCGTCGCCGTCATCTACCCCGACCACTTCGATCAACGTTGGTGACATCGGCCCCGCGCCGATGGATGCCGCAATCATCGTCGAGTTCTTCTCTGCTGGCCCTCCGACATCTCCGACATGGCGTACAGCTCGTGCAGGTCCCTCGTCTACGCATGCCTGGTACTGGCAACACCGGTGCGTGCCTTCGTCCATGACGTGTCCCCGGGCCTGGCAAGCCTAGAGCGGCGCTTCATCAGCTTCGTCTTCATCCATCTACGCATGCCCGGTGCTGGCAACACCAATGTGTGCCTTCGTCCACGACGTGTCCCCGGGCTTGGCAAACTCGGCGCGACGCTTCGTCAACACCGTCTACCTCCCGGCGCACCACTATTTCGACATCACTGTGCCCATGCTAACTTGGCGCCTCCTTGCGCCCGCGGCTCCATGACATTTTCCTCGAGACCGGCTACCTCGACTCGACATCGACCACGACATTCTTCGCACGGCTACCTCGACCACGGCTACACCACCCTACGCTCTCGGCTACATCAACATCGGCACAAAGGGCTATCATCCGCTTGAGCAACTCATCAGCTTCCTCTACAGTCAACGCGTCCGCGACGGGACACCGTCCACGACTTCCAGCTACGACTGCGGGGGGATGTCAGACCGTCGGCTGCTATTCTCTCGGTCGACCGCCGCTAACGCTCTGTTGTCTGCGACGCTACCGCCACGATCGGGGGGATGTTAGAGATATATTTGGGTTACTTGTATTTGGTAGTCTAGGATTTGTAATCCGTCTCCTACCTTATCTTCAGGAGAGGCTTCTTGTCCTCCAAGTCTTGTACTTAATATATACTCGCCCTCAAGGCTCAATAATACAACCATCATATTCCGCAACTATCCCTCTCTCTCCCTTCTAACACTCAGCCTCAGGCCAGGAAGAAATCCCTGCTCGGCTTGCCGGTGTTAGCAGCGATGGCGTCTGCGTATGTCATTTCCTTCTTGGAGGCGTTGTCAAGGCCCTCGGCTGGGCCCCTCTTCGAGCTGAGGGGAAACCCTAGGTCTGGTTCCTTTGGACCGGATGGCGACGGCGTCTCGGCGTACTCTTCCTTTTTGAAAGCGCTATCTTGCTCGTTCGCGGTGTCCCCGGTTTTGGCTCTATCGATGTTGGTGTTTTTGTTGGTTCGGCATTGCCGCTTTTGATTTGGGCTTGGTTGGTTTAGCTGTGATGTATCCTCTGTACGGGCTGAGCATCCCTTGTCTCTTTGCTTCGGACATTATGTTCACGCTTGAGTGCGTTCGTGTCATGTGTTATACCCCTATCTGTACTCATTCTATTTCTTCTATCAATGCAATGATATGCAAACTTTGCATGATCACTGAGGTGTTTGATATTAGGAACTTGGGTCCCCTCTGACTTTCAATGATCATTAGGGTGTTTGACGTTCGAAACGTGTGTCCCCTGCTCCCCTCTGGCACTCTTTGCTTGTGCCGACTCTTGGAAGCCGGAAATGCCACAGCAGCAAATCCTTCTTTACGACCACCAGTTTGCACGGATAATTCAATCTAATTTACCAATAAATAAGAGCATATTCGTCGTCGTTTGCGTGCACTGCGTTCCTTAATCGAGACCAGTCGTCGACCTACCGACAAAAGAGGGGACGGTTGCTTGCCTCGGCTCGTCGGGCAAACCCCATGCGTCAAGGAATGGTGAAACTCGGCTAAAAAAAAAGTAATGATGAAACTGCGCCATCGCGTCATTGCTTCAAGCAACGGATATCCAAGAAATACAAGCAACGACATTCATAGACGGGGAAAGGGAAATCATGTGTTACGGTTGAACCATGCACAGCTACATAGGGCAAAGCATCGCAGCGAGGATACATCCAACAACAGTGCATCTCACTATTCGGTATCTTATCACATCATATCACAGTGCTTTGACGGGACACCGCTGCCACGGGATATCCAAAACAAAATGATGAACAGCTCAATGATCAACACTGGTGTGCCCCGCAAAACAAAAGAAATACTAGTAACATCACAGCCACTAGTATAAAGGGAAAGGGAAAAACGTGAGCGCCACTCAGATGATAAATAATTAAACCGGGAAATGACAGAATCTTTGCAGACCAAAGGATTCGTTTTTGCACGCATTAGTACTAATATGAAAAATTAAAGCTAAAGTCGCATCACGCATTATTGCGAAATAACAAATCCCTGCCAAGTGCCAACGGTCACAAAAGGCGGGGCCTACGAAACATCAACACATGCAAAGGCAAAGGGATAACATGCTTCGTGCAGAAGAATTTATTATAAATATAGTAATAGTGCACCGCAACTACTGTGAAGATAAACAATAATTATATGCACCCGGAATCCAGATAAAGCAAGTTTTCCAGAGATGCTTGGCTTTATATATGAGGCAACTTTGGGGGAGGCAACACAAAAGCAAAGCAGTCCAGTGAAGAAAAGCCATAGAATTTCAGAAGCCAAGCAGAGATCAACCAACAATGCTGACACTTCTTGAATTGGGGATCTGGATCCTCCCGGTGACGCGCATCTTCACGCCATGCAGGCGCCTAGTTCTCCTACTTGACAGCCTCCAGCAGCTGAAGGCGAGCATCATGCGCACAAGGTCGTCGTCTCCGGCCATTTGGAGTCGCCTGGCGAGGCTGCAGACGATAACCGTCACATTGTGAAGGAAACCTGGGACTTGATCCTCAGCTGGAGATGTTCGAAACACCAGTTTCATCAGGTGGGCGGCCCTTGCTAGCATTTCCTTGCCCCTGGAGTGGGGTGAACAACTCCCCTGTCCATAGATACTCTGTTTTTTAGCCTTCTGTTGAAACCAAATGTATTGTCCCTCTCTGCATGTAAGATGGAGATAAATAAAGAAGCAAGCGACACTACTCTCTTGTGCATTTACACTCTTTGTCCAAGTTCCCCAAGCAAATAGTTTATCTGGAGGTCAAATTTACAACGCAAAATGATCAATATCCATCGGTGGAAACCCAGACTGTGCTCGTTTTAGCCCTTGTAATATACTTTTTGCAGTCTCCTTTTCCTGCAAATATTGAACGCAATACAATTGTACCAAATCAGAATCAATAGGAAAACACAGCAACCTATGATGATATTATATTTTTCACTAGCAAACAATGCACTCAAGTGTGATCTGAGCAAATATGCACTATGTTAATAAAACAAGCTAAAGTGGGTGCAACCTAATTAGGTTGAAGTTGGTTTCAATTGCATATTTGCACACTAACATGATCCTTCGTTAACTTATTTGCTAACGCCGATCTCAAGATTTCACTATTTTGTCTCCTTTCATCTGTTTTTCTTTTCAATTAGGCTGAAGCAAAGTGTACAAATAACTTACTGGGCCAGTGTAATCCAAGAGTCTTGTGCAATAGTGTTCTGCTTCCTCAAACCTGCCCATACTCTTGCAATGCTTCGCAAGAAAAAGCAAGGCTTCAACAAAATTCTGGCCCTGCCTTTCCTCAACTTCCATTCTATCTAAATCCTTCTTGTAGTAAAATGCAGCCTCCTCAGCTTGCCCAAGCATACTGTGCAACTTTGCCAATTGGTGAAGTGCTATTCCTTCAGTGTCATTAGTATTTGCAGCCCTCTCATAGCACTTGATGGCTTCTTCAATCATTTGAAGCGGATCACTCTCATAGCACTGAGCCATAGCAATCCAAAGGCGTGCATCGTTAGGTTGCAGGTGGGATGATTTTCGGAAATAGTATAGTGCATAAAATGGCATTCCCATCATCTCATAGATCTGACCAAGACCATACCAAGCACGGTAATCTCTAGGATTTATATCAACAGCTCTTCTGTAGGCATCAATTGCAGCAGGCGTATTTTTTAGCTCAACAAACTCATGTCCCATGAGAGTCCAAGCTGAGAGGTACTTGCGGTTAAGCTTCAGCGCCCTTTGGAAATACAAAACTGACTTCTCATGCTGCCCCTTCAAACTGTAGTAATTTGCAATTATGCAGCAAGATTCAGGGCGATATTTATCTGTCAGAAACACCCTGTGAGCAAGGAAGCTCAAAGCAGTCAAGCTTTCTTTTGCATACAATAAATTTGAGTAAATATCCATAGAATCCACACGAAAAGGGTCAGTTCTGAGGAGTTCTTCAAAAATCATGTCAGCTTCATCCAGGTCCCTCATACTATACTGAACGGTTGCTATTTGAGCCTGAATGTAGTCGCTGCAACGGAAGACCCCCATCAAGCGCTCATATCTTTTCAAAGCTTCTTCATGCATCTTTAATTCCAGATGTGCACTAGCAATGAAAAAATCTTTCATCCAGTGATTCTTCAGATTTAAGTTGTTCAGAATGTCACTGCTAGTGCACAAAGACTGTATCTCTAACCAAGCACACCAGTTCCAAGGGTAGCTATTGACAGATTCTACCAGAACTGTTCTAGCCAGACCTTCACAACCTTTATCCCGTAGAACAATGCCATACAAGTACAGGCCAAAGGAATCAATAGCACCAGTTCTGCGATGTGTTGAGAGCTCTCTCTCCAATGCAACAAGTTCCTGATTAACAACGTTGCTCTTCCCCAAAGATCCTTCAAGCTCTATTGTCTCTTCCTCTTTTCGCTTCTCTCCGGCCTAAATTGCAGAGCAAATAACAATGTTCATCAGGCATATCAAATAATAAAATGCTGATTAAACTATATGGAGAAAATAGACAGTTTCTGCAAAGGAAAATAGGCTGCAAGAAAAGAGGGGAGAAAACTCAGCCTTAAATGGACATGGCCATCGGCCCATCGTTCCATAGGCCAAAAGTATGGAAACTCAGTGGGTCGTAGGCAATCTTACTAAAACACTGACACATAGTATGATGCTGGAGCACATTTCTCATTACAATTTGGAAACTCATGCGTATTTGGCAAACAAAAGCCAAATAATATGTTACATAAGCAATTTCTGAGCTTCCATACGGAAGAACCATTGTGCATGTAAATATACAGTATCTATCATCACAACGAGTACTTAACGTACAAAGAGCTAGCCAATCATCTTCCAAACACCTAGAGAAAAAACCACTTGATAGACAAAAGAACAAAGTAATAGATATGAACAAGAAATGAGTAGATATTTTTGAGATGTCTGGTCGTCCAATCTGAACATTCATCAACGAGGCAAAAATAAGAAACCAGAGGCTCCGCACAATTTATTCCAGCTTCATTAAACCATGACAAAACAACTGAAGCACCTATTAGTCTACTGCTAGCATCTCTACTTCAACGAAGTGTTCCATTGCCCAACAAAAGTAATGATCAGACTATGCACAAAGGACCACAGAGCACCAAAATATTCACCATCAATAACAGCAAACATTGAGGATTCCAGTTATTGACTTATTGCCTTCACCAAAATCCAGGTAAATCTTCTATTACTCCATTTGCACAAGAAGGAGCCCTAACGAGCACCCACAAAACTTCCTACAAAATGCCATTGGAAACTCAGAACAATAACTAAGCCTGACCTTTACTGTACCAGGTCCAGTGAAGCATTTCATCAAACAGCACACGCCCTACCGCAAATGTGCACACTGGCACGAGTCCGCTCGAAAGAATAAACAGGACGCTACCCGTATCATGACTTACCATGTAGAGCGCGTAGCACCGCAGGAACACGGCCTTGCGCCCGACCTGGGAGCGCAGCACGTGAGCGGCGCGCCGGTACTCCCGGCAGTCGAAGTAGGTCTTCGCGAGCAGGTACTTGTCGGCCCCTGCGTCGAACGCGTCGTCGTCCGGGATGGGCGTGCTCACGTACGAGACGCCGCCGAGCGGCGTCCCAGCCTCGGAGCCGGCGCCGCCGCCCGGTCGCATGCGGCGCCGGAAGCTGGACCCACCGCTGCGGTGCAGATGCAGCAGCCGCCCGCCGGGGGCGGCGCCCGAGGAGGACGGGGTGTCCATTGCCGCCGACTGGGATGGCGTCGCGTCTGGCTCGATGCCGACGAGCAGCTCGGCGGCCCTGCAGATGGGAGAAGGCTGTTAGGGTTAGGGTTTTTTACTTTGGGGGTCCTACGGGATTTTCGGGCGGCGTACCATTTCGCGGCGGAGTAGAGGCAACGGTCGCCGAGCTGGCGAGCGGCCGCTCGGAGCTCGACGCGGTAGTTCTCCTTGGCGGCGGCCATACGCCGGTGGGGGGAGGCGGGGTGGCTAATTTGGAGCGGATCGGCGCAGTGAGAGCGCAAACTTTTTTGAAACTGCGACGAGAGAGGGGAGAATTTGCGATGCGGCGGGTCTGAAATTTTGGCATTTGAGGGAGAGCTTTGGTTGGGCTGGGCTAGGTGGCTGGTTGGGCCTGAGTGGATGAAACAACGGCATGTCAGATCATCTTTAGCCATTTTCCCTATCTATCTACTATCTACTATATATATGGGAGAGAGGGACAAATCCAAACAATCACATCCATCCATCATCAAAATCTAATGACCCTTAATCTTTTGTGTTTAACGCTACAAACCACGCATTAAGCCACTACAATCGCTAATCTGCCCTGCAGTAAAAAAAACCGCCCGCACGACATCCTCTTTCTCCTCGGCACGACCTCCTCCTCCTCCCGCATCGTTCGCCTCCTCCCCAGCCGCGCCCTTCACCGCCGCCTCGCGCGCGCCAGAGCCAAGGGAAGCCGCCGCAGGTCGCCGCCTCCACAGCCGCGGGAGCCCGCCCCTTCTCGCCGCTAACAGCGAGGCCCGGCCGCACCCGTCGCGCAGCCCCCGCCCAACCCCTCCGCCCCCGACGCCGAGGAGTGAGGCCGCACACGCCCCCCAACACCGGGGGTTGGCGCCGACCACCGATCCACCACCCAGTCGGAGCCGGGCGCGATTCGCCGCCCGTAGATCTCCGCTCGGTCGAGGCCGCACGACATCGCCGTGTGCCCCTCCACATCACGCCGTGGGGTTGCTGGGCATGCCGCCGCCGATTCTACGCCGACACTGACACCAACTACCGGCCCCTGATTCCGCGCGTTGAGGCACGTTGTTCCTGGCTGCTGCCCCCCGACACCGACGCCATCTGTCGTCCCCGAATCAGTACATTCCGCTGCCGCTGCCGACGCCATCTGCCCCACGAATCCTTTCCCATGAGGTACCTTATTTTCTCTTCATCTACAAAATTCAGTGCAGTCAAGATCGATGCCAACGACCAGACCTTCTCCCATGAGGTTTCTATTGCTAATGACCAGATCGATGCATGATGCATGTTTGCTAATTCTTCAGTGAATACATCAACTGATGCAGAGACACGGATAGGCCACATTGCCCTTTGCAGTTCCTCGTGATCAATTGATGTTTGTGAGTGACAATTTCAAGTACCAACTACTCTACTTCTAGGATTTCAACGGGTCAAAAATCTTTTGATCTGCTACTTCTCTTTGTACTTCAGTAGTATCTTTTTCTTCTAACTGACATGCTTATGAACTGACTTGCAGTTGTTCCCACCAGAGGAATGGCTGGTCGGAGAATCATTTGCCATCAAAGTATGCGCCAAACAGAATAAATATGATGCTTGATGAATTATCACCCGAAAGAGTTAGGTAAGCATCCACCGTTCACATGACAACTTTGATTGTTCCTGCTTCTATCTGCATATTCTCTCTGTATGCCAACATATGAATGTATATGCAGAAGTCTGGCATTGCTTAATTACTAAGCGACATCGACTCATCAATGAAGAATTATCATTGGCCATGGCCTTGCTTCATATCTTGAACTTCAATTTTGCTGATAAGCTTGTGTCAAATGATCTGCGGTTATGCACATAAACTAGCATACAAGCGATATGCTTTCATTCTTTCTTTGACGCAATACTTCTCTCGTCTCGTAGAATACTCTGTGAATCTAAAAGTTTGAAGGATCTACCAATTGTGCCGAGCCACGGTACAATACATCATATTCTCTTGAAAATGTCACTCCATACCGCTTGATTTCAGCTTTGGCGGACCTTGAGGTTCCAACCTCCACCGCCTCGCACCTCGCCGAATCATTGGGACCTAAACTACTAGACTAACAAAGACAAGAGACACGAGATTTATATTGGTTTGGGCCACCATTGTGGTGTAATACCCTACTCCAAAGTGTGTTTGTGGTGGATTACCTCTTGGGCTAATGAGGAACAATACAAGTAAGAACAGCCTCGTGAGGTATGTTCTTGGCGGTGCGATAAAGCTGCTAGGTGGTGTTCAATCGCTCTAGCTCTCGGTTTCTTGATGAGGATTCCGATCTGGTCGGGTCTTGTCCCGCCTCTAGATGCCTCTATCCCGTGAGTGGTCGGTCCTATTTATAGGCGAAGGCCTGTGGCCTCTTCCCAAATATTGAGCGGAAGGGCGCCAACAATTGGTCATTTTGAAGGGAACAACGGTACACTTATCCCGACTAAAGTTGGTCCTCGCCGCCAAAGGCTCGTGATGACCTTCGCTTGGGCTCCACGATGACTCCCTTCTAGCCGCTAATGGTCTTGGTCTTGTTGCACCGCAACGGACGCCTTTTGCTTGATGCTCTCGCCTGCGCTAGCTCCCTTTGCACCAAAGAGGAAAGGAGGACACTGCGCGGGCTGGGCCTTGGTCGTCATGGCTTGCGTCATGGGCACCTCGCGAGGTACCTTACCTTGAACTCTCCGCCTCCTCATGAGCCACTGACGAGACCGTGCTCGAGAAACTCCTTGTCGTCGCCTCATGAGGCTTGGCCCCTCGAGGGTCTTGAGCTTGCGCTGATGAAGATGGGCGTCTTGGCCTCCTTCGAGCCACGCCAGTAGGCGCAGTGAGCAAGTCTGGGACCCCTGTTCCCGTAACGCCGACACATACATGATCTGAGTTTGCACCCCACCCCAACCCCAACCCCACCCCTACCCACCCGCACCAAAGAATATCATCGCTCAATTATTATCTTCTCATCTTAACCAAAGTTTTCAAAGACATAAGAGTACGTATTACATGACAACACTTGCCTAATAGATGAGCAGATGACCAAATAAAAATGAGTTCAATTTCAATTCATTCTGCAAAGATCTAAGTACTACTCTTTGACGACATTGCGAGGATGCTCGCTGCTTTTGCATTCAAAAGCACCAACCAAGAGGGTTGAATCTCGGTTGCACTTTCACCTCATCAAACCAAAGTTTTAATTAATATCAACGACGCACCATTTCCATGCACATCATAGTCGCTACCTTTAGTTTCCTTATTAACCAATGCTATTAAATGAATCTTCAAACAAAGCAATTGCCAATCAGAGAGGAAATACATAGTAGTCTCGGCTATTAGACACCGATTGAGTTTTGACATCATCACTACTCCACCGCTTCATAGCCATCATTTTGTGATTATACAAGATTCAGCGGTGATAAGCTCATGCCGCATATTTTTTGAGACTAACTTTTGTATCCATTTACAAATTTTGACTTACGATGGAGAATCGAATCGGCTAGACATGAGGCATGAGGCGCCACAACAATTTAATTTGGGAGATAGGAAGTACCAACAAAGCAGCATGCCAAGGTCCTTCCTCCTTCCTCTCGCCCATAGTTAATTCATTCGGTTCTAGCTGGGTTTCAGGAAAGTATTTGTATGGAGAATGCAAGAGATGCAAGCTTTAAATAAGAACAAAGGGCACAAATCCTTTCCAGATTAGTGAAACCCTCCTTTGATATCCCCGCATGCATGTTCTTTCATTCTCTCGCTTGAGTTTCACATACATAGGGCGCACTGGTCTGGTCATGTGCACCATCTCCGTATGATCAACCAATGATAGTCTATGCTATGGTGCAACTTTTGAATTTCGATCATGTTTAATTTCCTCCTTCAAATTGATTCGTATACACCAAAGAGTGAAGAAAACTCTCCTTCATTTTGTTTTAGTGTTGGAATCATCTACCCACTGCATTTGGTGAGAGTTTTTCCTATGTGATAAGATTAACAAGACTGTTGATAAACATAGATTATATTGACAAATTAGTATTCATATTTGTATCAAGATTCCTCGCATTATAAAAGTCATTAACTATTAGTTACACAAATAACTTATATAGTCCATCTACACAGAATCAAACGAGCATGCTTTGTATGATTCTCTTTCATCTCGCTCGAGAGTAGAGCCTCGTGGAAGGTCTGCAAAGACGGATGCACAGTGGAGGTCAAGGTCATCCTTTTATTTTGTTGATAATTTCTTTGACGTGGATTGTAATATATATGATTCGATTCCATAACCGGTTCCTTATAATCGAGTGTTCCTTTGTGATGGAATTTCAGACAACTCATCAAATTTTATTTTCAAGAGTCGATCTTCTTGTGGTAAAGAAGAGCTCGGGGAGCGGAGACAAGGAGAAAGGATCTAGAAAGAAAAGTCATATGTGAGATTCATCAATTAATGATTTCTAACGGTATGCTTTTCACATTGCCATTTATAGGACCACTACAGTTTGCTTTTGATTAAGGACCTTGATGATTGAGGCAACCACATACCTCGGAGAAGCCGCTTGAGAAGAACTTCAAGGACCTGTTGAGGTCATCCAAAGGCTCGAAAAGGTCTTTTCTCGTTACCATGGTCGCACTTGAACTATACCTTTGATCCCTTTTATATTGTCCTCGCTATACAATGAACTTCAAAATTGTTCACTCATGTTAATATTTCATGGATTGTTCCTTGCAACGACGGACGGGCTATCATATATAATCCTACTTTGGGTGTTGGATACATGATAGAGGTATGGGGCTCTATGTAGGTCGTTGATCATGAGTTTCTTTCACCATTTCATAGTCCCAAGATTGCAAAATCGGTAGGACTATGTATCCTTGTATATATAATTCTCGCTTAGTTGCACCTTTTGACAACAAAGACAAAAATTCAACCATTTTTATAAGCGGCGATCTCAAGGATGTCAATCTTGCAATATATTTATTCATATATTGTAGTGTTTTGTGTCAAGATGATAGACACAATATATTATAATATGTACCATGTCGATAAAGAAATTAGATTATTATTTTATGTATATTGCAAAGTGACAACGTATTATGTGGTTGAAGAATATACATGCATAGGTAAATGATGCAAATTTGATCATTTTGTGCATTTCCCACTTCTTAGATTATGATGATTATTGCATCATCTGGTTATAGTATTGGCGCTTTTTGTTAGTAATATGTGTCATATTTCCTCCATTGGACACATTAAGTGAAGTATTGTTGCTTCATGATGATTTGTTTTGATATTTTCATTCTACATGTGTTTTCATTTCATTGCTTGGCATCTAGTAAAATTCAGAGGTTTTGCTGACAATTATAGCATCTTTATGATGCCATATGTGGGTGACACGTCAAGTCCCCCGAGGAGCATTGGTCTGAGAACATAATTATCTCTTCAAGGTAAAAAATTGTCACACATAATTTGGTTGTTGATAGGCCGCAACCGTGTTTATAAAATATAAAGATGATCGTCTCATTAATTAAGTAATATGACCTTTCATTTTAGGTAGTTTTTTCATTTACCATATTCATCCCTAGGAGTTCCACATGAAGAAGTAATCAACCTTAATTTTCAACATATCCGAAAGTGTTTCTTTGAATATACCGAGTTTCATCATATTCACTATATTCATAAAGAAAAATGTTTTGTTAACATTGAAGTCACTTGTCAAGCAACTTCATTGAGGTCCAACTCAAGCATCATGGGTTGCCTTACAAGCTTTTTAATCTTTATGTCTTGCACAAACGATGAGCGATTAACGAAGCGAAGGAAGGTTGCCTGTTCTCGCCTTGTGGAAGTGCTGCCTCAACGCGAGCCCTTCTCTGACTACTTCAAAGGCCCCTGTCACTAAGAGCAAAGTACTCCCATCCGTAAACTAATATAAGAGCATTTCGATAACTACTTTAGTGATCTAAACGCTCTTATATTAGTTTATAGAGGGAGTACTATCTTACTTGATCTGTGTGAAATTGAGAGGGTGATAGGCCATAACTTTAGAGTTGCAAACACATGTGCTATCGCTACGAAGTTGCGGGTGTATTCTTCATCGTTGTATATTCTAAGACCGTAGGTAATGCCCTTCCATTCAATGGAAAATTGGATCAGCGATTGCCGGTTGTTTTACAAATAATCCACTTCAATTTGCCGGAGTGCTTGTTGAAGCCTCCATCTCAGATTATGGATAGTACACATGCATCCTTGATGGGGTACACAAGAATGGAGTGACGCTTAGTCATCGTCACCGGACCCAACCAGATTCTAGATTTTCACCCTGAAGAATTGGTCCAAGCATATACCTTTTTTCAAAGAACATCATCTTTATTAATCACTAAACTACGTTAAATGATGCCCACTACTCGTATTTGAGAAGTTCGGACTGATATGTCTACTTAATGTGAGCTTTGAAATATTTACATGTTACCCACTACTCTATCTATCACCGCGCCAGCATTGGACCCCTCAAACCTCGAAGGTTGCCTCCAAACCCAAAATTTGATTCCAAGTCACTGATATTTGCATAACCTTGGGGTTAACTGATGACCCACAAGTATATGGGATCTATCGTAGTCCTTTCGATAAGTAAGAGTGTTGAACCCAAATGAGAGCGTAAAGAAATGACAAGCGGTTTTCAAAGAAAGTATTCTCTCGCAATCACCAAATTATCGATATGAGATAGTTGTGTGATAAGATAATTTGTAACGGGTAACAAGTAACAAAAGTAAATAAGCTGCGAGAAGGTGGCCCAATCCTTTTTGTAGCAAATGACAAGCCCAGGCGAACTCTTATATAAAGCAAAGCGCTCCCGAGGACACATGGGAATTACTGTCAAGCTAGTTTTCATCATACTCATATGATTCACGTTCATTACTTTGATAATTTGATATGTGGGTGGACCGGTGCTTGGGTGGTGTCCTTCCTTGGACAAGCCTCCCATTTATGATTAACCCCTCTCGCAAGCATCCGCAACTACGAAAGAAGAATTAAGATAAATCTAGTCATAGCATGAAACATATGGGTCCAAATCAGCCCCTTATGAAGCAACGCATAAACTAGGTTTAACCTTCTGTCACTCTAGCAACCCATCATCTACTTATTACTTCCAAATGCCTTCCCCTAGGCCCAAATAGAGGTGAAGTTTCATGTAGTCGACGTTCACATAACACCACTAGAGGAGAGACAACATACAGCTCATCAAAATATCAAACGAATACCAAATTCACATGATTACTTTTAACAAGACTTCTCCCATGTCCTCAGGAACAAACGTAACTACTCACAACGCATATTCATATTCATAATCAGAGGAGTATTAATTATCATTAAGGATCTGAACATATGATCTTCCACCTAATAAACCAACTAGCATCGACTACGAGGAGTAATCAACACTACTAGCAACCGACAGGTACCAATCTGAGGTTTTGAGACAAAGATCGGATACAAGAGATGAACTAGGGTTTGGAGAGGAGATGGTGTTGGTGAAGATGTTGATGGAGGTTGACCCCCCTCACGATGAGAGGATCATTGGTGATGGCGATGGAGATGATTTCCCCCTCCGGGAGGGAAGTTTCTCGGCGAGCAGCCTCACGGAGCCCTAGATTCGTTTCGCCCAAGTTCCGCCGAGACGGGCGGCGTCATTCCAAAGCTTCCTCTTGATTTTTTTTCGGTCAAACACAACATATAGCGGAAGATGGGCACCGGAGGCCTACCAAGGGCCCCACAAGGCGGGGCGCCGGGGTAGGGCATTCTCCTCTTCATGTAAATCTTGTAAAATAAGGAGAAAAGGCATAAGTATTGTGCTATAATGTGTA
Organism: Aegilops longissima; assembly: GCA_021605205.1. Lineage (NCBI taxonomy): Eukaryota > Viridiplantae > Streptophyta > Magnoliopsida > Poales > Poaceae > Aegilops > Aegilops longissima. Next base: position 458,183,601 of record CM038681.1, read on the forward strand.
ATAACAACCCATAATGCAATAAATATTAATATAAAAGCATGATGCAAAATTGACGTATCAACTCCCCCAAGCTTAGACCTCGCTTGTCCTCAAGCGAAAGCCGAAATCGAAAAATATGTCCACATGATTAGGGATAGAGATGTCGATAAAATAAAATACGGACATGAGGGCATCATCATCATCTTTAGAACAACAACATATATTGTCATATAATTTCTTATGCTAAAGTAACAATTCGTTCACAAGGTAAAGTATCAATCAGAAACTTAATTGAAGACTAACAAACTGTGATCTCGGTCATTAAAGCAATTGCAATTTATCATAACTTCGGAAAGAGTCAATACAAGAGCTTTTCAGCAAGTCCACATACTCAACTATCATTGAGTCTTTCACAATTGTTAACACTCACGCGATACTTATGGGTTCAAAGCTTCAACCGGACACAGAGAAAGATAGGGGCTTATAGTTTTGCCTCCCAGCCTTTTACCTCAAGGGTAATGTCAACAATAATACTTTATGAAAACCTACATCCGAGTGAATATATATATCTGGATCTTTCTCCAACACATAGTGCTTGCCAAAAGAAAACGTGTAAAAGGAAAGGTGAAGATCACCATGACTCTTGTATAAGGGTAGAAGATAAAAGTAAAAGATAGGCCCTTCACAGAGGGAAGCAGAGGTTGTCATGCGCTTTTATGGTTGGATGCACAAAATCTTAATGCAAAAGAATGTCACTTTATATTGCCGCCAGATAAAGAACTTTATTATGCGATCTGTCGCTTTTATTTCTTCCATATCACAAGTTCGTATAAAGCTTATTTTCTTCACACCAATAGATCATACATATTTAGAGAGCAATTTTTATTGCTTACACCGATGACAACTTACTTGAAGGATCTTACTCAATCCATAGGTAGGTATGGTGGACTCTCATGGCAAAATTGGTTTAAGAGATGTTTGGAAGCACAAGTAGTATCTCTACTTGGTGTAAAGGATTTTGCTAGCATAAGAGAGAAAAGGCAAGCTCAACATGTTAGAGGATCCATGACAATATAACTTCTAGTCGTATATAAGAAAACATAACCCATTATGTTGTCTTCCTTGTCCAACATCAACTTTTTAGCATGTCATAGTTTAATGAGTGCTCAATTACAAAAGATGTCCAAGATAGTATATTTATATGTGAAGCCTCTCTTTCTTTATTCATCATACTCTTTATATGTGAAGTCATCACTCTCCATAAGGTCACTATATGATCTTTTTATTTCTTTTTATTCTTTCTCTTATTCTTATACCCTCAAGATCATAGCAAGAAAGCAAAGTCCTCAAATCAAAACTACTCTTTATTATATAACTCTTGAACTCAGTTAAATAAATAGAGATAAAAAAAACTCCCAGATCATACTAAAAACTTTATTCTACTAGATCAAGATATAACCAAAATGATCGAACGAAGAAAAACGACAAAGGTAAAGGTGTGATGGTGATACAATACCGCGGCACCTCCCCCAAGCTTGGCACAAGCCAAGGGGAGTGCCCATACCCATGTATTTAGATCTCTTTCTTCGGAGGTGGTGATGATTGAAAGGATCGAGATGGACCTAGAGGCGGGGGGTGAATAGGTACAATTACAAATTTTACTTATGACTTAGCACTTTTAGGCAATAATGCGGAATGTGAAAGTGAGCCTAACAATTACAAGTGTAGTACTAAGTGCTAAGCAAGTATGTAAATAGGCAAACACAATATGATAAATGTAAGTGCTAAGAGACAAGTAACCACAAGTAGAGAGTCAGGGTTAGGAATAACCGCAACTCCGGGAGACGAGGATGTATGCCGATGTTCACTTCCTTGGAGGGAAGCTATGTCATTGTTAGAGAGGTGGATGTTACCAGGAAGGCACACCAACGCCACGAAGGCTCACCCTATTCTCCCTTTGAGACAACACCACAGAGGCGTTTCTCAACAACTAGTGGTAGACCTTGGGGTGGTCTCCAAACCCTCACAAACTTTTTCGGGGGTAATCACAAAGGTTGATTCCTCACCGAAAGACTCCTACCGCTTAGGAGTCTCCAACCTCCAAGAGTAACAAGATCGATGGGAAAAGCTCAAGACTTGCTAAAATCACGAATTCCTTTGGTGCAATGAAAGGGAAGTAGTGGATCTATCACTTGATTGGAGAACTTCTCTCAAATGTTGCCAAATCACTTGGGGATCTAGGATTTGGTGTAGAGGATTGAGTGAGAGAGTGAAGAGTGTTCTTGGCAAGCTCAAAGTGAATGGTCAACCAACTCCCGGAGGAGGGAGAAGGATATATACAGTGTGGGAACAAACAGACCGTTGGGCCACTTAATGCTGACGGACGTCCGGTGGCTACCAAAGACCGGTGACACGCAGAGGACCGGACGTCCGGTAGGCGACCGGTCGTCCGGTGGCTGGAACACCAACCACAGATATAGGTGTGTAGTGGGACGCACAGGCGGCGGATGTCCGGAAGGCGCTGGTTGTCCGGAGCCCGGACGTCCGATGTTTGTCAGAAATCCGTTAATATCAGTTCTATTGAAGTGCACCGGATATCCGGAGATGAGCGGACATCCGGTGACCGGATGTCCGGTGTGATCGGTCTTCCGCTAATATTCGTTCTGTGAAGATATACCAGACGACCGGAGAGGGTTGGATGTCCGGTAGGTCAGGAGGGACCGGACGTTCGTAGACTTCGGACGTCCGGTGTAGTAGGACCAAATAGCTAAGTAGCATACTACCATTTGTGCATAGGTTAAAGGAAGAAACTAGAGATGGTATAAGAGGGAATTTTGTGAGTTTGAGCAAGTCCTTTCGCGAAATCCAACGATCCCCTCTTAATAGTGCAAGATCCCTATACTCAAGAACAACCTGAAAAATAAGGAGCTGAAGCTTTTTATCTTTGTCTTGTGTCTCTGCTCTTGAGTGATATAAGTATATATATAAAGATGCTTTTTTTGTCCATAGTTATGATCCACACACACACATAGCCCTTTGAGACATAATCCTGAGAAATACTCGATAAACATGATTAGTCCCAAAATGCATGTTGTCATCAAACAGCACACGCCCTACCGCAAATGTGCACACTTGCACGAGTCCGCTCGAAAGAATAAACAGACGCTACCCGTGATCATGACTTACCATGTAGAGCGCGAGCACCGCAGAACACGGCCTTGCGCCTCGACCTGGAGCGCAAAGACGTGAGCGGCGCTACGGTACTCCCGGCAATGGCGTAGGTTCGCGAAAGTGTATTTGTCGGCCCTCGCGTCAACGCTGCTGCCGTCCGGATGG